>JAVJIF010023523.1:0-96877 GCA_038442645.1 Agave tequilana
CATATCTATTATTTCGATCCCAGACTGGTAATGTAATAGATAATGATGCCATCGTGGCTAGATTGTTTATTGGTACTCTCAAAGAATTGGCCTTCGACTGGTTCAGAAGCCTTCCACCGGGTTCCATCAATTCTGGATCGATTTGGAGACTCAGTTCCTCTCTCGCTTCTATGAGGATGACACCGAGGTAACCATGGATAACTTTTTTTCACCATGTAACAGAAAGAAGAATCAGTTCGTGATTACATTGAAAGATTCAGGAACCTATTTCTGACATGTCCAGCAGGGATTTCTTACCTATGTTATTGCAGATATGTAGACACAACTTCCTGGACCAAGTAGAAATTCGCATGGGAGCTGTTAAGGCCAAAAATTGAAAAGAACTGATTGAGCAAGCTGAAATAGCTCAGAAGTCGGCTAACAAGTTTGAACCATCCATACCTAAAGGGAAATGGGATGTGAACAATAAAGAAAGTGGTAAATGGCACAATCTTCCCAAGCAAAAGAGAAAGAAACCATATTTGTGGAGTTGTCGAGGGAACTCCTTCGAAAACCAAGAAGGGTGGCACCAGTATCAGTAGTTCAAATTTTTCTCAAAATAGTACTCTTTCAAAGATGAGAAAGTGGTTACAATATTTTATTTGCTCCAAAAGGGTAATAAAAGCTGAAGTTGCCAGAGGTTCGATGCCCTAATGAAGTAGGATGCATAAATGATCCTAACTACTGCCTCTTCCATAGGATGGTTCACCATCCTACCAGCAAATACTTTATCCTCAAGGACAAAATTCAGGCTTTGATCGATGCCAGAGTTCTGACTTTAAAGTCGGAACAAATGAAATTCACTGCAAACATGTTGATTCTTGAGTTTGGCACTCTTCCGAAGGTTACTATCCCGATGATATACTCCAGTCCCAAAGGCATGACTGGAGGTAAGTAATCCTTCAGCAAAGCATCAGGAGGCTAAAAATCTCCTTCCACTGACATTGAAGACTGGGGAAATCTTGTGGGTGCACCCAGATCTTGCCAAAGATAAACAATGGGAGTCAAAAAAATCCAAGACAAAGGGAAATCTTGCAACTGAAAAACACCTAGAGGGGGGGTGAATAGGTGTAATTGCTAATCCAACAATTTTTAAAACTAAGATGGATGAATGATGCAACGATCTCTCAAAACAAGACTAAGAGCCGAATACCCTGTGAAGGGTTCTGAACTCCTTCCCCCCGATTCCCCTTGAATGGTTAGAGGTGCGCAATGCAACCTTATTGTATGAGAATTGATCGAACAAGAGAATGAATAATATGCAATGATGAAATGCACACAATATATCACAAGTAAAGAAGATAAGATCTCAAGCAAGTAATTGAAAGCAATAGAGTGCAAGAGAAATTTAAAGCAAATAAGGACACAAACAATCCCAAACACAAGATGTTTGTTTCGAGGTTCGAGCCACCGCTCTACTCCCCGCCTTCACCTCCGTGAAAGGTTTCCAGTATCCACCGAGGACGCTTACCACGGTCTACCAAAGACCAGAGCACCGAGCTCCACTTCTTACAAGAACTCTACCGAAGAGTTATCTCCACAAAACAAGAAGAACACAAGTAACCAAATTGATCACAACAAGATCACTAAATTCTTACAAACTCTCACTCTTTTACAATTTCCTTATAGATTGAGTAGGGAATTTTGGCTCTAAGAAGTGTAGTGAGAAAACTCAGTTGTAAATGATCTTTGCTAGAAAACACAACTGAAAACAAGCTCAAGAATGAATGGGAAAATTTGAGAGCTTTGAAACTTTTTCTTTCTTTTGAAAACTTGTAAACTAGGGATTTTTCTTGGTAATTTTCAAGAGACGATTCTCCTCTATTTATAGGGAGAGGAAGGGATTAAAACACTTTAAAATGAAGTTTATTTGATCAGAAAATAATCCCTAAAGATCAGAGAAAATCTGCCACAAAACAGACCAAAAACAGATTTTCAGAAATTTACCAAAGAGGAAAGAGCCGTTGGACAGCAGCAGGCTTGGCGGTCGACCGGTCCGGTCGACCGTCCCCCTTGCTGGCATATAGCCTTTGGCTCGGGTCGACCGCCCGGTCGACCGGCCTCAAGAAGGAAAACAAAGATATTTACTGTCGGTCGACCGGGCGGCCGACCGAAATTAACAGAGAGTTGGGGTTTACAGGTCGGGCGACCGGTCGGGTCGACCGACAGACGTGCACAAGCATGCACGTCCTATACACATGATCCGGTCGACTGGTCCGGTCGGCAGGTTTAGCCTGAAAACAGAAACTGGGAAGAAATTTTGAACTTGAAAATTTTTGAAGATAATTTTGTAGGTATATGAAGTTAAGTATCATGTTGTAAAAGATAGTTATACATGGTGTAAACAAGATATAGAATTTTGTAAGGATTTTGGAATCATGTATAAGAGTCAAGGCATGAACTTAAAACAAAATACCAAAACTAAAAACTGTATTTTGAAAATGTGTGTGTGTATCCTAGAGCCAATATTCTACAACCCCAAACTTTAACAAACTATTTCTTACATTTCTTACTTTAGTTCTAAAGGACTACAGATCTTCAAGTGGGCTTCTCCATATGATCTAGCAAGCTTGATACTTGAGCCCGAATTGAGGTGACTTGAGTCAAAACTCCTTCCTTTAAGGAAGAAAACTTCTAGTTTCATTAGAACCCTGAAACACACTCAAACACAAACATGATTAGTACAAATAGCTATATGTGTTTGTAATCATCAAAACATACTAAAAATGGGTGATTGTAACCTTTGGCCAACAGCAACGTTGTCTCTATTTTACTAGATGATGACAACGTAACTTGTAGCTTCTCTCAGTGATTCTAAAGATGAGAAGCATGCTTTGGCACACAGGATGTTGCACCCCCACCAACAGGTACTCGATCTGAGATCATCATACTGAGGTAGTATGAGAAGACCACTGACGAGACACAACAACCAATGACATCAGCGAAACTACCTGTTCTAGCTTAAGTTCCTATGCCAGCAAAAGAAAAAGTAGAAAGAAGTCCAGTTTGACCGCGTGTTGAAGAAACTTTGAGTCTAGGACTTGAAGGCCCTTTCTGCTTTGATATATTGGCATAACTAGCCAATATTCCAGCTCGAATCACTATGCATGAGTTGCTTCGCCTCTCGAAAGAGACAAGAGAGACATTCAAGGACACTCTGGCAAATTCAGAATCATTTTTGATACATATTCCGGAGGCCTTTGAAAATGATAGCCAACCCTTATGCTCTGAATGTCATCATGTACAGCTGAAAATATCGGCCATCACCTTCACTGCTAAGGACATGCTCCTCAAAGATAATAAACACGATCGACCCTTGTATTATACTGGATACATCGGCTCGACATGCATTAAGAGGGTATAGGTTGATCCAGGTCTGCACTCGCATCATCCCTAAAGGGCTCCTCTACTTTCTTGGGATACGCGCTTAATAGATTATCAACCAATGACTTACGATATATGGCTTCAATGCAGGAAGTAGTCACCCATTAGGAAAGATTCGACTTCACTGTCGAATTGGAGACCTAAAATAGAAGTGACATGTTTTGTCATCGATGCTGACACACAATACAATTTATTGCTTGGGCGGCCTTGGATTCATGCTATTAGATCATTCCCTCCACTCTGCACTAGTGCTTCAAGTACGTGAAAAGATAATGCAATAGTTATGATTGGTGTTTGCTGAAAAATAGCCATTCAAGGGAGTTGAAAACTACTTTACTGCCTCTCCTCTATCAGGAAGCTAACGAAGTAGTAAAAGAACCATTACTTGAAGACAACGATAGTGGCAATGAAGCAGATTCAGAGTCAGAGGAAGACTCGCCAGCTACTCTTGCTTTCAAACCAAATGTAGCATATTTTAACGAACCTGAATGTAACAATGCCATCGAGGATGATGGTGAATAGATGATCAATGAGAATGTCACTTTTGATTATCTTGTGAGTGTTGACAATGCCTTCTTGCATATGCCCTTGTCCATGATAAGTGTGACAAGTACACCTGTAGAAAGTGGAGAAGGCTCTGTCTTTGTAATCCCTTCATCAAAATGAGTCAATCACCTATAGTATTCGAAAGGGTCCAACCCTAAATGTCTGCAGTTACAGACTCGAGTTCGGACTCAGAGCCCCTGCAATTTTTCCATTATGCATGATCAGTGCACTATATGATGAGAAAAATGGATACAATTTACAGCGTGGGAATGGCTTGAACTTCGGGAAGCGGACGATGTGGTCTGCTATAGATTTTCCTACCGAAAAGGAAGCCAACAAATTATTATAATAAAACACGTAAGGGTTGGGTATGCTACACCTCCCGCTCCATTTCAGTCTGAAAAAGATGAATCTCTCCTGTCACAATTCCTCACTTCATCTGAGTGGGATCAGATGTCAGTGTTGGGGTGCTCTCAAAAAACTCTTCGCCAATATGACTTCAATCAATAAATTAGAGCATGAGGAGGCTATTGAAATGTTTGACACTGAGCCATGGGCTCAACAACTCGATCTCCAGTGGGAAAAGTGATTTGAACAACGTGAACTAGCAACTGAGGATAAGGTAATTCAGGTCGATGTGGGTAGTCGAGATCACTCTAAACCCCTCTCTATAAGTGAAAGTTTATCACTACAGAAAGAGAAGAATTGATAGCTCTTATACGAGAATATATCGATATTTTTGCATGGAATTATGAAAATATACCCGGTCTTGATCCGCAAATCGCCATGCATCATTTAAACATTAAGCCTGACATCAAGTTGGTGAAATAACAACAATGACAGTTTCGCCCTGACATCATGGAAGTTATTGAAGCTGAAGTTCATAAACTCATCAAATGTGGTTTCATATGGGAAGGGCAATATTCAGATTGAGTTGCTAACATTGTCCCTATTCATAAAAAGAATTGAAAAATCCAGATTTGTATTGACTACTTTGGTCTTAATGCAGCTTGCCCTAAAGACAAGTTCCCACTACCTATTACTGATGTCATGATTGACAACACCTGTGGCTTTGGGAGATTATTTTTTATGGATGCTTCTCAGGGTAACCAATCAAGATGTACCCAGAAGATGAAAGGCATACTTCATTCCAGACATCTTTGGGGGTATACTGTTTATACTGTATTGCCCTTCGGATTAAGAATGCTGGAGCAACTACAACGTGTAATGAGTACAATCTTCTAACCGCCTCTAACAACGGTAGAGTGTTATGTCGACGACATTACTGTCAAAAGTCACGATAAAAATGATCATCTTCGTGACTTAAAAATAATGTTCATATAATGCCCTATCAGCTGAAAATGAACCTAACAAACTCCTTCTTGGGCATTTCAAGTGGCAAGTTTCTAGAATTCATTGTCACACATAAGGAATCCATCTTGACCCAGACAAGGTCAAAGTTATTTAGAGCATGCACCCACCTAAGATCTTAAGGAACTTAGGGGTCTGCAAGGTAGGTTGACCTATCCGAAGATTTATTATAAATCTCTCAGGCCGTTGCCAACCATTCACCCGCTTATGAAAAAGGGTGTTTCTTTTGTATGGGATAACCTGCTAGGAGGAATTCAAGGATATTAAAGAATACCTCACTAAACCTCCAGTCCTTGTAGCTCCACATCAGGAAAATCATTCTTACTCTATGTAAAAGTATGGACCACTCTTTAGTGCTCTTCTGGCCCGAAAGAATGATGAAGGCCATGAACATACCATTTACTATCTGAGCAGGACCCTGATAGGAGCTGAATCCCGATATAACCTTATTGAGAAGGAATGTTTAGCTCTTGTCTTTACCATTCAAAAAATGCGGCATTACTTGATTGGCCAAACTATATTGTCATTTTTAGAGTTAATCCTTTGTGTATCCTTATGACAAATCAGCATCATTGAATTCGAGGTTATCTAAGTGGGCCATCCTTCTGTCTCAGCATGACATGCTCTTTTCCCTTAAAAGGCGGTCAAAGGTCAAGCCCTTGCAGACTTTCTGGCAACTCATCCGATTTCAGAGATCAAAGCTTCATGAAGATATTCCATATGAGCTTTCGAATCCAATATGATCTCAGAGGATGAAGTATGGCATATTCTTTGATGGGCATCAAGAACAGGCCCCAAAGGTAAAATAATTGCTTCTGTGGGGCTCGCCACAAAATCATGTCCTTCCTCGGGCATTTTCATTGACAACACCTTATTCTAACAATGTAGCAGAATATAATGCCTACTCATTGGCCTTCAGTTCGCTCATGAAATGGGGGTACGCTACCTCGAGTCTTATGGTGACTCAAACTGATTGTTAATTAGGTTAAAGGAGAATACGAGGTTCGGCACGAAGTCTTGTGCCTTATCACCATTCAGTCATCAAAATGGCTAATTCATTTGATGGCTTTTACATCAATCATGTGTCCTCTTTTTCAAAATACTAAGGCAGATGTTTTGGCTGCACTAGTTGCTACATTAGCCTTACTTATTGACGCGACTTATCTTCTTACAGTGACCACTCGACATCTTGTCTGCCTTAAGCATGTGTTGGAAACTAATGAAGTCCATGTAACCTCAATAGCTTCGAACTAGAGATTGACAGTTTTCCTTCATTGACTATGCTCTGCATGACATATTACTGGATGACCCTAAGGAAGTAGCTTCTATCCGGCGAAGGTCTCTCCGCTTCTACTATGATCCGATAGTAAAGACACTTTACCGCTGCTCATATGACGGTTTTTTGCTTCATTGTCTCTCTAACTCTGAAGGACAAGAAGTGCTTAAAGAGACACACGATGATATATGCGGAGCTTATTGACCAGGTTCGAAGCTCAAGGATCGATTGCACAGACTCGGTTATTATTGACCAACCATGATAGCCAATGCAATCAAATATGCACAAAGGTGTAAAGCTTGTCAAATCCACGTAAACTTCATACATCAACCTCTGGAGCTTCTTCACTTGACTATTGCTTCGTGGCCATTCGAGGCGTGGGAAATCGATATCGTAGGACCTATCGGTCCCTTATCAATAAAAGGTCATCGGTTTATCTTAGCATAACCGACTATTTCTCAAAGTGGACAGAAGTTATACCACTTATCGAAGTCAAAACTTCTAACGTGATTAACTTCATTAAACACAATGTCATCCATCGATTTAGTATCCCCAGGCAGATTATTCATGACAATGGTCCCCAATTTACAAGCCAAGTATTTATCAATTTGGTAATAATACCAATTCAGAGTGTGGCTTCAACTGTTTATAACCCACTGCTAATGGTTTAGCGAAAGCATTCAACAAGGTAAATATTAGTTACTCAAGAAATTCATTTCGTCAAGCAAACAAGATTGGAATGAGAAGCTCCGTGAGTGTCTTTGGGCCTACCAAACTACGATCTGAACCACAATAGGTAACATACATTTTTCCCTGGTACACGGGTGTGAAGCAGTCATACCTTTAGAGATCCAGATGTCGTCGCTATGTGTCACCTTAGCACCAAGATGGCTAAGGAAGACAACGATCGGCTACACCTTCAAGAACATGAAGCCCTAGACGAGAGACGCTACAAGCTCAACAACGCATTGAATGTACCAAACTTGGATCCTGAAAGCTTTCAATAAGAAGGTTAAAGAGAGGATATTTGAGAAAAGAGACTTGGTTTTAGCCATCAGACGACCCATGGTTATGACACACAAAATTAAAGGCAAATTTAACTCAAATGGAAGGGCCTTCGTGATAGAAACAGTCTACTCAAATGGGGCCTAACGGCTTGCAACTCCAAACGGCGACATACTCATGATGCCAGTTAATGATAAGTTCCTAAAAAAAGTACTATCCTTAATCATGTTAATATCTTACCTCTGATCATCGGGTCAAGTATATTTGATGTTTGCATCAGATACATTTTCCCTTACAACGGAACCATCGATCGACGACAGTGGACTGTGTTCCTGCTCAACACGAGCATAATAGTTCTCATCAATCGATGACAGTGGACTATGTTCCTGCTCAACACGACCATAATAGTCTTCATCGATTGACAACAGTGGACTATGTTTTCGCTCAACACGAGCATAATAGTCCTTATCGATCGACGATAGTGGATGATTGTACACATATTTTGCATTCTTTTCATTACACTCCTATATTTATCGTGTAATAAATCTACTAATTTCTTTGTCTTAAATGTCTATTTTGTAGAAGATTTATGGAGAAAGAGGATTAAACTAAATAAATACCAGTTAAAATCAGATTTAACTGGATCTATTTTGTTAGCGAGGATGATCCCAGATCTAGTTAGAACAAATTAAGGATTGAGGAAAATGTTCTGCTGAAGATCAGAGCAAATCAGAAAGATAACACCAAATAAAAATCAGTAAAATTCAGATTTTTATAAATCTATTTTAGTTAGCTAAAGATCAATCGAGGATAATATCAAATACAGAGAGATAAATGGATAGAGAGAAGATCAACGGATGAGATGAAGTAAATTTGACTCAGATTCTGACTGGATATATTTCAGTATTTGAATCATAACTTTCTCTCCCGAATCTCAAATCTGATGATTTAGATGATCCCGAAATAGGACTTACAGAGCTACAAACTCTTATGTTGATCACTATTTCTAATTCTATCATTTGTTAAGTGATATTCAGCAATCAACACGCCAATAAACTGCAGATCAGAAACTGAATATCCACATCAAATAAAGTTTGAAGATAAGGGAGGATTCAAATTCAGAAATAGCCAGCTTTTCCTATCTTCATACTCCTCTAATCTCTGCATTTCTTCTATAAATACCTACAATCTCAAAGGCAAGGGGGAAGGACCAAGCAGAGAGTAGAACTTAGGCTAATTTATAGTTTGTAACTTAGGTTTTTATTTTCTTTCATGTAATTT
The DNA here is from genome assembly GCA_038442645.1 of Agave tequilana. Taxonomy (NCBI): domain Eukaryota; kingdom Viridiplantae; phylum Streptophyta; class Magnoliopsida; order Asparagales; family Asparagaceae; genus Agave; species Agave tequilana. Next base: position 8,903 of record JAVJIF010023523.1, read on the forward strand.
TGATTTTCTTTATGTAACTGAGAGGAGATGATACTTTCATGGAGAATGAGAGAAAGCCTGTACTGCAGGTGACACCAGTGTAAGTGATCTCTTCTTCCATTGTTATTTGAATTAAATCAAAGTTATTTTTTTTCCTTCTTCTCTTGTTTTCGTTTACTCTCCTCTAATGTGTTGCAATCCAAGTGAATCTGTTAGCCTCGAGACTGCTTCGCCATGCAAGTACCCTTGATGGCCTATGGTGATGAACAACCATTCTCTTGCTAGTATAGCTTGCCCTTTTATTCTTAGTGTAGATTGGGAATGGGAAGATCCTACACGCCATGCTTGATCGCCTTCAAAGACAAGGTAAGTCGTAGCTATGAATTCAAGTATATGAGCACAAAAGGGGTAAGTAACTTTAGTGTCTTTTTTTCTTTTTTCTTTAGTTTAGATCACCAACACCAACAACACTCAACTCTTTCATCGCTCATTTTTTTCTTTATATATGTTTATTTTCTGTTTTTCTTCACCTTCTTTATCTACCATCTTCTTCCTAATTTAACTTAGCTCTATTTTTCCTTTTTCTTTACAAGAACTAAGAAGAACTTTAACCAAACTTTGTATCTTAAAGGAAAACTTACTAAAAAAGCTTCCATCGCTAGTCCCTCCTTGTGGATCACGACCCGCATAGCCATTTGCTATCGCGGTAGAATTTAGCACCTTGCACTTTTATTTTGTATTTCTAAAATTCTGTATTTTGTGTGCAGGTTCTAGCTTAATCAAATTTTGATGCCGTTGCTGGGGAGGAACGGTAAGTAATTCTCATTAAAGTTTACATTTTTGGTTAACCTTCTTCTTGATTTTTGGTGTACAGATTTAACAACAAGAACTTTTGCTGCAGTGGACATATAAGTGGCCTTGGACTCTGCTCAAGAAAGTAGAGCCAAGAAGCCCTCAGATTTGCTACATTCCTGTGGCAATCTGAGTGAAGTACTAACCTATATTTTTCTGCAGGTTAGCTGAATTGCATAGTTTAAATACTGTAGCATTTATCTCCTTGTTTGACTCACTGTACTTCTTTCTAACCTCAACAGTAAAATGTTTTGTTAATGCTAAAAAATGGTTTAGACTTGCATTTAGGCACGTGTCTAATTCGTTTACATTTTTCATTACTGTTGAAGAGTGCTGGAGCAAAGGTACGTGTGCATAACATTTAGTATAAGAACACTTTTGGATTGTTTACATTGCTTGAGTGTTGCTTTTCTTGTATACTGCACTAAATTGATTTAAGGGCTTGTCCTATAAACAAGATAAGATGGGAAAGTCATTACCCTCCCTTAGCCCACAAACAATCTCCTCACTCACTAACCCAAGCCTAACTAAAAATGAGTAGACGTTGGCCCTAGGACATCTCGGACTCAATTAGGAGATTATCCTAAGGGAAAGGTGTTGGTATTTGACTCCTGCCAATCAGTGTTTAGAGGGGGATTAAGGGCCGAAAGCCTGAATGTTGGTGGTTACTTACTAAGGAACGTCTTTGACGGATACCCCCACCAATCTTACCCTGACCTGCTGATTAGCTTGTGGTCAAAGTCTGCATTATACCTCCTATGGACAGTCTAACCAGTTAGGAGTCGTCTAGGTCAAAGTCTACCCTAACTTAGGTTAGAATTTTTTCTTTTTTGTTTTCTTAGTTGTTTATCTTTTTTCTTTGTTTGTATTTTATTGTGTGATATGGCTTATAACAACAATTTTTTCATTTTAATGGTAATCCATATTACACATGAACCTTTTTCCGCATATTACCAACCCGGCATATCATAACTTTAACCAACCTAGTGTGCCAGATTGGTCTTATTCGAATCATTACATGCCCCAGTCTCAATACTATGAACAAGACTGAAATAATCATCACTACTCTTCATAGAGTCAATGGGGATACAACTCCCCTGAGTCATATTGTCAAATACCCTACCAACATCCAGCTTTATATACTCCTTCTCCCGAACAACCATTAGAAGAATCAATTGACTGGGAAAAGAGGATGGAAGCCTTAGATGAGCTTGAGCGACGAATTCAAATTTTAGAAGACTCAAAATCCCGTAAAATTTTCAAATCACAGATCCTTACTTTATTTTTCAAGGAGAATATGCCAACTTAGAAAAGAGTATGGAACCATGATTTAATGTCAAAATGATCCACTCGATATGATAGAAGCAAGAATTAGTAGATTGGAGAACATGCGTAGGAATAAGGAAACTCTCCCTATTCAATCTTTAACTATTCCTAACACTTCTAGTCATATTGATGAAAACTAAGAATCATAGTATCTCGAAGACTTTGACCAAGATTCAGTTTCACCACAAAGTCTTGAACTTGACCAATATAACCTATTGACGAATTGGCAAGTTTTCATTTTAATGAGATTGAACTTGATCATGAATGTGAACCCGATCCCCAACTTTGTGATTCAGTTTCATCTTCGATCTATATTGACTCCAGTATTCTTACCCAATTTGGACCAATTATCTCAGCCAACATTTATTCCCGTACCCATAGATTTTGAAATTGAATCACCAATTTTGGATAGTCACATTCCATTGATGGGAAAAGAATGTGAATATCAATTCTTGGAGTTGGACTCAACGCTTGAACCAAAACTAACTCTCGAACCCCAGTCGATTTTTCCGATTTGTATTGCTTCTTGAACCTATCATTCTTGAGTCCAAGTCAACCATTCTACCAAGTCACATTCTTTTATTGGACATAGGTATAGACCATGATGACTCTGTGATGATTTTTCAGGACTGGTCATGTAAAGGAAGTAAGTTTCACGATAGGATCTTTCATGATCCTATTCATACTGGGGACTGTAAATATGTAAATAAAAAGAGGTCGATAAAGGTAGGTTCCGTGAACTATCACATTATCTTGATTGGATGCAAACGCTTGACCAAATCAGACCACCACCGGAACCACACCTTAAGGCAATATTTTCCTTCCCTGTCTTCTTTTTCATGCATCTATGCATTAATTCATACATTGAGGACAATGCGTGAGATAGTGTGGGGGAGGGTTCTAACATAACTTAGGTTTTTCTTTTATTAAAAAAATTTAACATTTTCTTTACTTTTAAAAATTTTTTGAAATAGAAACAATATTTTGACATATTTTTTGTAAGAAATTGAGTCAATTTTAAGAATAGGAAAATCAAAATTAGGATTTCTTAAACTTGGTCAAAATAAGATTATTTGTTTGATATTTAGAGTTAGGAAGATAATTTGTCAAAGTAATTTAGTCTTGATCTTTACCTTAATGAAATATACATACTTCATATACTTACACACTTAGGGTTCAAAAATAAAGATTTTTATGCCTTATATATATATAAAAAAATATCTATGAAAGATGAACAAATTTAATTATTGATTAGCTAGATACTTTGGCCTAAGCAATCCTTAGTGTTTATGCGAAAGATGATTAGTTAAGTTTGAGAAAAATATATATATAAATCCTCTGATTAAGCTGGGTATTTGTGCCTAATAAAGTATAAGTATTCACGTCTAAAAGTGGTTCATATAATAAAATCCTTAGTTTTGTGGCCTTGTTTGCTCGAGTCCTTAAGTCCTTGGATTGTTTTCTCACCCGATGCCCTAAACCGTTTGGTTTGGGAGTCATCGATTAAAGGCTCATTACTGGGTAGATTAGAAAGCCTAATAGAACTAAGGAATAGTACCACCAAAAAATATATATAAATATATAAGGCATAAGAGTTAAAGTTAAAGAACCCTTAGTCAAAATTTTCACGGTCACAAGGTACATATGACCTAGGGTAAAGTAATAGATTAGATGAGAAGTACAATTTGACTCCTTACTTTGATTGATAACAAATTTTTAAATAGAGACTAAGTTTAGGAATGAAAAATTCAGTTTTCCAATAACTTATAGATTACTTAAATCTTACATTATATTTCAAATATTTTTTTTCAAATGCTTTTTGAAAATACTAACTCTTTGTTTCTCTTTTTTTATGGATTTTGTGGGTGTAATCTACTGAAAACCCTCACGAGACAAAACCTCGTCCTCTAGGGGTAACCTAGAGGTTTAACGGCTTGTCGCACAAGCTCAGTGCAATCGCGTGACCTGCAAAAGTGATCTAATAATCTTTGGTTTTGTTTTGTTGTTTTGCTCGAGGATGAGAAAAAGATAGGTGTGGGGTGTGATCGTACACATATTTTGTATTCTTTTCATTACACTCCTACATTTATCGTGTAATAAATCTACTAATTTTTTTTGTCTTAAATGTCTATTTTGTAGAAGATATTAATGAAGAGAAAGAGAATTAAACCAAATAAATACCAGTTAAAATCAGATTTAACTGGATCTATTTGGTTAGCGTGGATCATCCTAGATCTAGTTAGAACAAATCAAGGATTGGGGCAAATGTTCAGCTGAAGATCAGAGCAAATCAGAAAGATAATACCAAATGAAAACAGTAAATTCAGATTTTTATAAATCCATTTTGGTTAGCTAAAGATCAATCGAGGATAATATCAAATACAGAGAGATAAATGGATAGAGAGAAGATCACAGATGAGATGAAGCAAGTTTGACTCAGATTCTGACTGGATACATTTCAGTATTTGAATCATAACTTTCGCTTCCGAATCTCAAATCTGATGATTCAAGATGATCCAGAAAGAGGACGTACAGAGCTACAACTCTTATGTTGATCACAATTTCTAATTCTATCATTTGATAAGTGATATTTAGCAATCAACACGCCAACAAATTGCAGATCAGAACTGAATATCCACATCAAATCAAGTTTGGAGATAAGGGAGGATTCAAATTCAAAATAGCCAGCTTTCCCTATCTTCATACTCCTCTAATCTCTATATTTCTTCTATAAATACCTACAATCTCAAAGGCAAGGGGGAAGGACCAAGCAGAGAGTAGAACTTATGCTAACTTGTAGTTTGTAACTTAGGTTTTATTTTCTTTCATGTAATTTTGATTTTCTTTATGTAACTGAGAGGAGATGATACTTTCATGGAGGAATGAGAGCAAGCTTGTACTACAGGTGACACCGGTGTAAGTGATCTCTTCTTCCATTGTTATTTGAATTGAATCAAAGTTATTTTTTTCTTCTTTACTCTTGTTTTCGTTTACTCTCCTCTAATGTGTTGCAATCCAAGTGAATCTGTTAGCCTCGAGACTGCTTCGCCATTGCAAGTGCCCTTGATGGCCTATGGTGATGAATAACTATTCTCTTCCTAGTATAGCTTGCCCTTTTATTCTTAGTGTAGATCAAGAATGGGGAAGATCCTACACGCCATGCTTGATCGCCTTCAAAGACAAGGTAAGTCGTAGCTACGAATTCAGGGTATGAGCACAAAAGGGGTAAGTAACTTTTAGTTTCTTTCTTTTCTTTTATTTTTTTTAGTTTAGATCACTAATACCACAACACCCAACTCTTTCATCACTCATTTCGATTTCTTTATATATGTTTATTTTCTATTTTTTTCCACCTTCTTAATCTACTATCTTCTTCCTATTTAACTTAACTCTATTTTTCCTTTTTCTTTACAAGAGCTAAAGAAGAACTTTAACCAAACTTTGTATCTTAAAGAAAAACTTACTAAAAAAGCTTCCATTGCTAGTCCTTCCTTGTGGATCACGCCCGCATAGCCACTTGTTATCGCGGTAGAATTGAGCACCTTGCACTTTTATTTTGTATTTCTGAAATTCTGTATTTTGTGTGCAGGTTCTAGCTCAATCAACTATGTTCCTACTCAACACGAGCATCATGGTCCTCATCGATCGACTATAGTGGACTATGTTCCTGTTCAACACGAGCATAATAATCCTCATTGATCGATAACTATTCGGCGACAGGTGGGACTAGCATCGACGATCAAACATTGTTGAAGCACTAATCAACACATAAGAAGCTAGTTAAGCATTCTATTCGGCATATAAGAAGCTGATCAAGATGAACAGTGCATAAGAAAACAGTTCAATCCTCAACAGAGTTGAGCTAATAAAGGCAAGCTAGCAAAGTATTAGCTTTGTCACTATCAAAATCTGGTTAAGGGTTCTAACTAGCATATAGGAAGCTGGTCAAGATGAACGGTGCGTAAGAACACAGTCCAATCCTCAACAGAGTTGGATAATAAAGGCAAGCTAGTAGATTATTTAGCTTTGTACAATCAGAATCCAACGCCCTCAAACGGCTAAGGATAGAGAAAATATTGGCTCTTAAGTCCAATAGAAATTCTCGATAACTCACTACACTAAGAGGAATAGCATAGCTAGCTCAACTCAAATGGTGGTTGGTAAAGACATACCAAATCCGTTGATAGCTGAGGGTTCACAAAAATCTTAAGGGATCTGATCCCATTTGATTCCCCTTCAAAATTGCTTACCAATTCCTGTCTATGGAATGGTAAGACCACACAAAACAATATTCATTTCCCCTGCGAAATAAATCACAAGTCAAACCTATTATGTTAACAGTAAACCTGTGATAGTGAGACTCTTTCATATTCCCCGGCGGATAAAATTAACATCCAGGCAGAAGATTCTAATTTTTTCCAGCAGATCAAAGGCTTCACTTGTCATTCTCTTCTATAGAATGATAGGCCCGCTTAAAGTCGCAAGGTAATCCATGTCATGTTAACAGTAAAACTCTGAACAGCGGGTTCAAAATCAACCTGTTATATCTATAAAGACCCCCGAAGTCAAGTCTATAATTCAATTCTTTCTCTCACTTCAGGATAAAGAATTCTTGCTATTCTATTCGGTCTATAGGTCGATCATATCCAGTCAATCACCTCTGAACCGACGAGTCTCGATCTTCAGTCTTGTAGGGACTTTTGCATTCTTGCCGTTACGTCCAGTTCGTCACCTCTGAACGGTAGAATTTTAAACTTGGTGGCTCTCAATCGGTCATGCCCAGTTTATTACCACTGAACTGACAGACAACCAGGTTTCCTCCTTGTACCATCATCACCTCTGAACGGTAAGGTTCTGAATTTGGTAGTGTCCGAACGGTCATGTCTAATTCATCACCTCTGAACTAATCGGATCCCGAGCTTCATCTTTTGGTCCTCCGTGGACTTCCCTTCTGCTGTCATGTTAACATTAAACCTCTGAATAACGGATTGTGAGCCTGGTGTCTCTTAGTTGGTTATGTCCGGCCAACAACCTCTGACCAACGGGTGCCCAGATCCGATCCACCTTTGCAGTTCCAGGTGGGGATTTGAATGGCGTGTCATTATGCCCCCTTTTGTTTGGCTGGATTTGCTGTTTCCCTCTAATTCTGATCTGATTTCTAGTGATTCTCAAGCTCACTGATTTAGATTCTTATAAAATCAAATTAACCGATTTTCAACCTCCCTGATTTGTCATGATCTGCCCTGATTTTCTGATTTTGAATTAATTCTGAATTAAATCAGAATTTGATGGGCTTTTGGGCTCGTTTCTCTTCCCTTTCTTTTAGCAATGAGCCTGCATTTTATAAAGAAAAATAAGACTTATTAATAGGATTTATTAGATAATAAATATGGTAATGTGACAATATATATGCAATATATGTGACCGATCACACCCTCACACTTATCTTTTGCTCGCCCTCGAGCAAAAACATCAAAACTAATCCTAATCAATTATTAGACCACTTTCGCAGGTCACTCGATTGCACTGAGCATGTGCAACAAGCCGTTATACCTCTAGGTTTTCCCTAGAGGACGAGTTTTGTCTCGTGAGAATTTTTAGTGGATTACACCCGCAAAATTCATAAAGAAAGAGAAAAAATGTTAGTATTTTCGAAAAGCATTTTGAAAATATAGAAAATTTTGAAGTATTGTTGCAAGAGTTCAAATAATCTATAAGTTATAGGAAAATTGAACTTTTCATTCCTAAACTCAGTCTCTATTCAAAACATGTTATCAATCAAAGTAAGGAGTTAAATTGTATTTCTCATCTAGTCTATTATTTTACCCTAAGTCATATGCACCTTCGTGACCGTGAAGTTTGACTAAGGGTTCTTTAACATTAACTCTTATGTCTATATATATATATATTTTTTTGGTGATATTTATTCCTCAATTCCATTAGACTTTCTAACCTGTCCATGTAATGAGCTTTAGTCGGTGACACCAAAACCGGACAATCTTAGGGCACCAGGTGAGAAACACCCCTAAGGACTTAAACACTAGAGCAGACAAGGCCACGAAACTAAGGGTTTTTATTTAGAAAATGTACCCCTTTTAGGTGTGAATACTTATGCTTCATGAGGCACAAATGCCCAACTTAATCAGGGGATTTATACATATATATATATTTTCAAACTTATCTAATTATCTTTTGCATAAATACTAAGGCTTTCTTAGGTCAAAGCACCTAGCTAATCAATAACTAGATTTGTTATTTTTTCATAGATATACATATATATTCTCTTCTTTTTATAAGGCATAACAATCTTTGTTTTGAACCCTAGTGTGTAAGTGTATAAGGTGTGCATATTTCTCAAGGTAAAGATCAAGACTAAATTACTTTCATCAATTTTCTCCTAACCCTGAAAAATCAAACAAGTCATCTTATTTGACCAAGTATAAGAAATCTTAATTATGATTTTTCTATTCCTTAAATTGACTTATTTCTTACAAAAAATATATCAAAATGTTGTGTTCTTTTCTTTCAACAAGTTTTATATATATATATTTCTTTTTTTAAGTTATATTAGTCATGTTAGAGCCCTCTCCCACACATATCTCATGCATTATCCCCAATGTATGAAAGAAATGTATAGATGCATGAAATGGAATGTAAAAGATGTGCATAAAATATATATATAAAAATATGTACAACATCATGTTTCTTCCACACCTAGATCTTTTTTGGTCTCATCCCTTTAGCTCTCTTCCCATCATTCCAATGGGTTCTCTTTATAGGGCATAGTAGAGAGGTCAATCTTTTTGTTATTTTAGCTCTCTTCCTCCAGAGTCCCACCTTCTTTAAGCTTTTCATCCTCATATTTCTATATCCATTATTCAAAATTGATCACCATAACACTTCTCAGTTGGAACTTTCTCACTATGAATGTCTAAGAATTCTAACTCAGTTTCATACATTTTTCTCAAAACCTAGGTCAATACTTTTCCCTGGAGGTGTGTAATTAACTAAACTATCCCTAGTCGGTTCATCCAAACACATGAGTTCTTCTTCGAAGAGGTTTTCAAAGAGTAGGTCAATCGGAGGTTCTTGAATTATATTCTTATGCGATATATCATTGGTTGGCTCATTGAATGTGAAGATATTCAAATCAAATTTCCTATTTTTAAAGTACTCTAAAATTAGGATATCCGACATATGCCTTCTCATTAACACTCTTCAGAACTTTCACAGAACGGTCAGCCAGTTAGATTGTGACTCGAGTTAGACTAAGATTGCCCAACCCGAGTTGTTGATAAACTGAGAACGGAAGCAGGTTGATACTTGATCCCAAGTCAAGAAGTGCATGACTAATCTTGGCTTGTTCTATAGTGCAGGAATGGTGGGATAACCCGAGTCCTTATACTTGACATGGATCGGACCCAACAGTAGCTCACTAATGTTAGTGGCTAAGAAGACTTTCTGGATATATTAGTCTTTCTCTTCTTGGTGCACATGTCCTTAAGAAATTTTGCTTAGGATGGGACTTGTTGGATGGCATCAAGAAGTAGCACATTTATCTTCACTTTGTTGAAGATCTCAATTATTTTATTCATGTGTGGATTTTGCTTGTTGCTCTTCAGCCAATTAGGAAATGGTACTATAGGCTTGTACACCTGACTGGTTGACTTATCTGTTTCAGATTCACCAGGTTGGGAAGGATTGGGACTAGATGAAGTGGATGCTTGAGTGTGATTGTGCTGAATGGGATTGGATGATGTTGACACTTGATTAACAACTTTCTTTCCCGACCTCAATGTATGAAAGCATTACATTGATTCAATGATTATCCTCAGCCAAATGAGCATGTTGAGAATTCCTAGGATTCATTATGGCTGACTGGGCAAGGTATCCTTTTGTCTCTCATTCTGTAGATTAGCTAATTGGCTCATTTGACCCTCTAGCCTCTGTATTGTTTGCATTAGAGAATCTTGGTTCTTCATGTACCTTTCCATATTTCTCTCAAATCAGTCATTCTCATTTCAAGTTGAGGATTATGGAAGGAAGATGGTGGAGCTTGGTTGGGAAAGTTTTATTGAAAAATTATTGGGAGAATTGTGAGGGTAATTTGGAAAGTTGGGTTGATGATTGAAAGAATTATTGGAATGATAAAAATGGCTTGCATGGTTTGACCGTGGGTGGTCATTATTGTGTTAGCCCCATGAGAAATTTGGGTGATTTCTCTAGTCAGATGTATGTTAGTGTTTAAGGATCATTATTCGGCCTTGAAAAGGCCACATTCATCAGTTCTGGAAAGTGTTGTTGAGTGACTGTACTCTAAAATTGCATTTTTATCATCACTTTTACATATATATCCTTGATCATTCCTTTATTATTAATGTTGTTAACCCTCTTTTTGATTATGGTGTGTAGTTATTTAAATGGGAGGATAAAGATACATGAAGCTTCATTTTAACCCTAATCCTATCCAAAGTTGGATTCTAAATAATTTGAATTCAAAGGAGGAAAAGATTAATTTTTATCCTATTTAAGTTCAAATTCAAAAGATAAAGTCCTAGAAGATGAAGGGGATAAAGCTAAGTCTAAAAGAAATAAGGAGGATAATTCAAATTGAATGGAGTTCAAAATCAATTCAGGCTCGGATTCAGACTGTACATGTTTTACTATTCAGTTCATAACTTTTGCTACAGATATTCAAATCCAATATTTTATGATGTTACAGAAAGAAGACTTGAAGGACTACAATTTCTGTTTATCACTTTATCGAATTCAGCCATTTGATGAGTCATATTTAGTAAACAACACGCCGACTTACTGCAGGACTGAATTCCCGATTGAATAGGAAACCTTCTAATTTGTATCTGATTAGTCTCTAATTTTGCATAATTTTCATCACATTCTCACATTTATTTGATAATAAATTCTGATAATAATACCTTACTTGCTTGATCATAGGTTCATGGTGTGCAAATGAAGAAGAAGATCTAAATCACCATTTAATTGGTGATTAAAAGCCTATTATCATAGCCATTGACCTAGAGGAGCTGATTCGGCAAAACCAGAAACCAGGCACCAGAACTGACAGGAGACAGACTGGGCTGCGCGCGCTCGAGGCGCCGCGCGCACGGGCCACAAGGGGCCGCGGCGCGCGCGCCGCTTTGGGCAAAGGTCTGTCCCTGGCCCCCCGTTCCCCTGATGCCTATAAATACCCTTGGAGTTTTCCAGAGTGAGAGATATGCAGAGTTAGGAGTAGTTTTCATTTTCATGTTGTAGATTAGTTTAGGTTAGGTTAGTTCTTCTTCTTCCCCATTGTATTTTTCATTTTGTTTTAGATCTTGTAATAGGGAGAGAGAGTGGTACATGCTTGGAATGCAAGAGTGCTTGTAATAGAAGGTGACAATCTATGAAAGGTGCTCTCTTTACCTCTTTATGTTTTCTTCTCTATAATCTCTTTTACATGTGTAGCTAACTTTTCTCTCATGGTATCTAACTACTAACCACTAACTTGCTAACTTCTTTATGATAATCCACATGAATCTAATAGCCTCATTTTGGCCTTGCTCTTGCAAGAGCCATTGATGGCTCATGATGATGGATCTAACTCTAACTTTCTAACCACTAACAAGCTAACATTACTTTACTTCATGCTTGCTCTTATCGGGTTTTGATGATTTAAGTGTAGCTTGAACTTGTTTGTTGAGTTGGGTTGTGATGAGTTACATATGGGTCATGCTTTGAATCGTTCTTGAACCAAGGACTAGTGATGGCCAATGATACATATGAGGCAACATCACTAAGAGGTTAGCATGTTGGTGGAGTCATTAATAGTTAGTGCCATGAGTTTTCTTTATCTTTCACTTTGTTTAGAAACAATATCAAAAACTACAAAAATCATTCTTCTATGTTTCCCACTTCTTCGTGTCTCACCGTACTTATCTTTTCATTCTTTTCTTTCTTTTCTTTTTCATTCTTTAAAACTTTGAAGAATCTTTAACAAACATGTGAATCAACCGGTAAAGCTTCTATCACCTCCTATCCTTGTGGATTCGACTCGTTTTAGCCTCATGCTATAACGGAAGTATCGAGGAAGCCAAAGCACACACACTTTAAATCTTCATTTCAAAACATACACTTTTTGTACACGGTTTTCCCCCGATCAAATTTTGGCGCCGTTGCCGGGGATGGTAACGGTTTGATTTCACGCTTTTGTTAACTTTTCTTCTTGTTTTTTTTGGTGTGCAGGTTAAAGTTTAAGCGTTACAGAAGTCCACACTTGCTCAAGTGTGGTTGGGTAAATTCTTGCACATTTTTATATTCTGCTGTTAATTTTTGTTTATATTACCTGTGCACTGTAAATAATCTTAAGAATTAAAATACGGTATTGGATGCTTTAAAACGGTTTGGACATTTGCATCTAGGCACGTGCTAATTTTCATTCCCATATACTGTATTTTATTCTTGTGTTGTTGTGATACTTATAGGAGGTGTACATATTGCATTGCATATAGTTAGGACAAACACTTCAGTGATTTACTCGCTTTTTTGGTGTCATCTTATCTATATTGCACACTTGCAAAATTTAACTTAAGGGCAAAACCCAAACAACATAAGGTGGGGAAGTCATTGAAGGTTCACCTAGAGGGGGGTGAATAGGTGAAGGCTAATCTAATGGTCACTTAATGCCAAATGATGCAAATAATGCGGAAGCTAAACAATTATGACCTAATCAAAACTTTTACACTAAACACTATGTATAACACAAGAGTGTTGCCGAATTCCCCGTGAAGGGCTCTGGACAAACTCCTCTAGATTCCCTTGAATGGTTTGAGGTGTGGCGTTGGCTCTCTTGGTTGAATACAAGTGTTAGCAACAATCCCAAGCAAGTATATCAATATGAGCACAAATGAATATCTAGCATATAAAGATGAGCACAATAAAAGTATGCAAGATATAAAAGAGACAAAGAGAGAGAGAGTGAGCAATCGCAAATACAAGGGTATGTTTCGAGGTTCGAGCACACTTGCTCTACATCCCCGCCTTCGACACACGAAGGATTTCCACTATGCAAGATCCCAATGGATCTCTCCTCGGTGCCGCAACACCTACAAGCCCTCGGACTCCTAGTCCCGTACACACGCAAGCTCACTAGCTCGCCGAGGCCGCACCTCGAAACAACTGAGTCCGCACCCGAACTCAAACAACACGGACACACACGTCCGCCTCCTCTAAGTAACAAATGAAGTCTTTGGTGATCACAACACTTTGATCACCTAAAAACAATCTCACTACAACACACCTATAGGATGAATAATCAATGGATAGCTCAAGTGTGGTGTGAGAAAAAACAAGATGAGAGGGTGGAGGAAAACTCAAAGAATCTCTTAAAACACTCTTGATAAAAACTCTCCTTTTAATTGGAAGTATTGGCTCTAAATTTTGTGGAGAAAACCTCTGAAAAGAGTAGAAAAAACTGGCTCTAAAAACTTCTCCAAATCTTGAAGAAAACAGCCCCAAATGACCCTTTATATAGAGTCTGGAAAACTAGCCGTTGGGGCTCTGTCAGAGCTGCCGGTCGACCGGTCGGTCGACCGCCAATGGTCAGAATCTGACCGTTGGAGCCACGGTCGACCGCCCGGGTCGCCGAGCCACTGGAGCAGAAGTCGAACTCTCTGTCGGTCGACCCGTACGGTCGGCCGAAACTTTCCAGAGAGCTCTGCTCTCTGGAGCGGTCGACCGGCACGGTCAGCCGTCCTCCAGTACACAAAGGCGTGCACGTTTGTGCACGTCGGTCGACCAGTCCGGTCGGCCGACTCCAGGGTTAGTCGACTATAACAGTAAGCAAGTCGACTTACCTGAAGCCTGAAACAGTTTTCTGGGATTTAAAATATGGTTTTTTTTGGCTCAAATAAAATCCTATAAAATACATAAAAATATACAAAAATAGTTTTACCAATATACTTCGATATACAAACATGCTTGCACAAAATCAAGGCATGTTATAAAAGATTGGACTATTTTTGTAACTTGAAAATTTAGCTCATGATAAAAACTGTATTTTCCAAAACATGTTTTCTAAACTTTATTTTTCCAAAACATCTTCAAATACAAAAACAAGATATTATAATTCATTTTAAGGCATAGTGTGTGTGGATATGATCCACTACACAAATAAGATGAAATATCTAAGTTTTTGACATTAAGCTCTAAATATGGTTTTGGTTAAAAGATAAGTATATGAGAAACACCAAAAATGAACAAAACACTTGAAATCTTCACTTGAATGCATGTTTGGTTTTGGTTAAATTCTTTTCTAAAACAAAAATTCTTTTATGAAAACAATTCTATCAAGAGTGTGTGTGTGTATGTACTTGAGCATCCACCACTATTCTATCCTTTACATTTTATCTAAAACGTAAACAAAATCTTATACCTAGACACAAGTCTTCATCTTCTTGAAGTCTTCACTGGAAGGCTTCTCATCTTCTTGACTTGGTCCAAGCTTGATCCAAAAGCTCCTTGGATCACACCGTGCTAGCTCCAAATCTTGACATTTTATCCTTTGTTGAGCTATGCACCTATTAAGATCTTGATAATGAATCTGTCACTAATTAAACACAAGATCATTAGTAAACATAACTTCATGAGTTGATCATCATCAAAACTAGAGTGATAGGCCTTTGGGCCAACAATCTCCCCCTTTTTGATGATGAAAAACTCATGAGGTTATATATGCATGGATTAAAGTAAAGCTTCAAAGAAGCTCCCCTTAACTCATGCATACAAAATAAATAATAGATATGGCAAAGAGGCACATGAATATGTATGCAAGTATGGAGGTAAAACATGCAACAAGCATAAATCAAAATCTTTTTCTCCTATTTGCAATACAAACTTATATGCATAAATAACAAGGAAGACAAATACTTCTCCCCCAGCAATGAAAAATGCAAATACTAAATTAACAAAGCATGTATTCAAATACTTCTCCCCTTTTTGTCACTCAACAATTCAAGTAAATCAAATCAAACATTTTTCTCCCCCTTTTTGTCAAAAACAAAAAGATCAAGAAGGGGTTAAACAAATCAATCAATAAAGATTTATATGCGATATACATTCATAAAGAGGAAGACGCTAAGTTTGCTTCCCTACACATATGCATTACATGAAGAAGGGATGACAAGCCCCAATTCACATAACCATATTATGTAATGCATAAGAGGAGATGTGAAGTCTCCCCTACACACGTATATCATATAAAGAAGAGTTGTCAAGCTCCTCAATTTATAATATACTCAACATGAATCTATATGTAGAAGAGATGTTAGCTCTCCTTGCATATAGGAAATACATATCAAAACATTTTTTAATTTTTTTTTAACAACATTTTTAAGGTATCAGAGCTCTTGTAAAACAATCAAATTTTTAAGATACCAATTGAAAATAGTCATTATTATAATACTTATTGATACCAATTGAAATTTAACAAATATGAAGTTGAAGCATATTGATACCAATAGTAAACATAATGATCCAATTTTTTATTTTTCATCATAAACTTTGTGCTTTTAAAAGTGTGAACCAAATGAAAGTTAAGCACATGAAAATCATATATATGTATGAGAAATGAGTATACCAAGTGAAATTGATACATACATATATAAGAAAACAAAATATGAGTATATACAAAAATTATCATTTAGATACCAATTGAAAGAATCCAATGATACCAATTGTCATAACAATAAGATCAAGTGTATAACTCATAACCTACCACCCTTCATATGCTCAAGATAGAAGATTTCAATGAAGCATACAAGGCATAATCGCCCATCCATCCTTCCATTGATGGTAGGGGTTTTTAAAGATAGATTTGAAAATATTTTAGCATTGAAAATCAACTACAATGAGGAACAATAACTAGTTAAAATAATTTTTGAAAAACTAGTTAAAGATCCTTCAAAACATGAAATCAAAGCATATGTATTTCATGAACCATACCAAATACACAAATATGACACTCAAGATCTATAAAGCTCATAAAAAGATGTTCATGAAATAAGGTCATGACAAAATGAATAAAATGTGAGTGTACAAGAGTCATGTAAATAGCATTTTCATGAAAATAGACATTGAAGCTCAAATCATGAATAACATTTTATAAAACATGAAAATTTATTTTCTTAAAAAATTAGTCTTCATGGTATATGTTATGATTTATCCAAACCTAACAATACACATACATATCCAAATATAAAGAGTCTATCAAATGTATTTGCATGAAGGCAAGAGACTCACGGTATACATGTATATTTATTAGATTTGAATAAAAATAAAATACATATACTGAAGTAAAGCATAAAATTGGCAAAGCATGTATAATGAGAATCATCAAAACTAGCCTATACATATGCATATAGTGGATACAAATGAGCATGAAGTTCAAATATATATAAATCAAATGTAACTCACTATTTGTACATGTATACATGCAAGTTTTGACTAATACTACATCTAAACAATTTTACCACGTGAAGCACAGAACCTAAAACATGAACATGCTATATGATTTCACAATGAATAAGCATGTACATAAATAAAATAGGAGTTTAGAGATTGTTACCAACTCTAAAGCTCCATACATGGTGGTTGTCCCACCAAACCTCCTTGATAGCGGTGCTCCAAATATGTGTCCTTTTAGTTCAATTGCACCCACCATCAAGGCACTGATCCTCTCACGTTTTGTGAGAGCCCTCACCTACTTCAAAAGCAAATGGTGGGGGTTTTGGTACCCATATTTTCTTGGGTCAACGGGGGTTAGCATTTAATGGAACCCAACAATTTTTCTTAGCAAAATTTAAGCAGATATCTTATCATAACAAAATTTTGCTAAATGGCCTTTGCGGCCACAATGTATACAAGTGTACACCTTAGTATGCTTATGAGTGTGATTGTGATCGTGACGTGCAACATAAGCATAATGATGATGTTGTGCATGAATGTGTGGAGTTTGTTTCTTTGAAATAAGGACTCCAATTTCTTATGGTTAAATGCACAATTGCTCAAAGTTGAGCTCAACAATTAATCCTATTTTTCAAAACATTTACTTCATTTTGATCAATAGAAGTGGTGGCATGTAAAGCATGATCAAAAGTCTTTTTCTTTTAGAAACTTTTTCTTGTTCTTTTTCTTTTCAAAAATTTTCTTTTCAAAGAGTTGTTTTCTTGAAAAACAATTTCCTTTTGAGTTTCCACCAAAATAATTTTATCTTTCAAAATAGTGTTTCCTTCACATAAATCATTTAACTTAGACATGAGGGAAACATTTTCATTTTTCAAAACTCATTTTCTTTTTCTAAGCATGCAATGTTAGATTTAAATGAATCTTGTTCTATATGCATGCAATCAAGTTTCTTTTTCAAATTTTATTATCTTTCTTAATCATGTCATATTTCTCAAGCAATAATTGACAAATGTAGAAAGCTCTTCATATGACATATTATTATCCTCATCCTCGGATTCGGAAGTTACCTCAAGGGGGTTATCCCCTTGGACCATATAGCACTTGTTGGAGGTGTCACTTCCAACATCCGAATCGCTCCCCACATAGTATTGTTCATTCTCGCTAAGGGAGATCAAGATATTCCAAACTACAAAAGCCAAATCAAGATTAGCAACCCTAGATAAATAATCATCATTTAGGGTAGATCTTAAAGCATGTAGGGCTTTTGTATTAGCCTCAATATTCTTACCATTTAAACAATATACATTATTAGTTGTGGCAAGATAACATGAATACCTAAGGCTTTGAGGTATAAGGACATCTTCACCTTCCACATATAGATGTTAACAATGTCAATATGGGTGGTGACATGAAATCCATGGTGTGTGTACAAAAATATTGTGATTAGCCTAAAAATGAGGATCTTTTACTCTAGGTTGTTAGACCAAATCAGAGTACCAAGCTCTGATACCAATTGAAGGTTCACCTAGAGGGGGGTGATAGGTGAAGGCTAATCTAATGGTCACTTAATGCCAAATGATGCAAATAATGCGGAAGCTAAAAACAATTATGACCAAATCAAAACTTTTACACTAAACACTATGTATAACACAAGAGTGTTGCCAAATTCCCCGTGAAGGGCTCTGGACAAACTCCTCTAGATTCCCCTTGAATGGGTTGAGGTGCCGCGTTGGCTCTCTTGGTTGAATACAAGTGTTAGCAACAATCCCAAGCAAGTATATCAATATGAGCACAATGAATATCTAGCATATAAGATGAGCACACAATAAAAGTATGCAAGATATAAAAGAGACAAAGAGAGAGAGAGTGAGCAATCGCAAACACAAGGTATGTTTCGAGGTTCGAGCACACTTGCTCTACATCCCCGCCTTCGACACACGAAGGATTTCCACTATGCAAGATCCCAATGGATCTCTCCTCGGTGCCGCAACACCTACAAGCCCTCGGACTCCCTAGTCCCGTACACACGCAAGCTCACTAGCTCGCCGAGGCCGCACCTCGAAACAACCGAGTCCTCACCCTAACTCAAAACAACACGGACACACACGTCCGCCTCCTCAAAGTAACAAATGAAGTCTTTGGTGATCACAACACTTTGATCACCTAAAAACAATCTCACTACAACACACCTATAGGATGAATAATCAATGGATAGCTCAAGTGTGGTGTGAGAAAGACAAGGATGAGAGTGGTGGAGAAAACTCAAAGAATCTCTTAAAACACTCTTGATAAAAACTCTCCTTTTATTGGAAGTATTGGCTCTAAATTTTGTGGAGAAAAACCTCTGAAAAGAGTAGAAAAACTGGCTCTAAAAACTTCTCCAAATGTTGAAGAAAACAGCCCCCAAATGACCCTTTATATAGAGTCTGGAAAACTAGCCGTTGGGGCTCTGTCAGAGCTGCCGGTCGACCGGGTCGGTCGACCGCCACGGTCAGAAATCCGACCGTTGGAGCCACGGTCGATCGCCCGGGTCGACCGAGCCACTGGAGCAGAGAGTTGAACTCTCTGTCGGTCGACCCGTACGGTCGGCCGAACTTTCCAGAGAGCTCTGCTCTCTGGAGCGGTCGACCGACACGGTCGGCCGTCCTCCAGTACACAAAGGCGTGCACGTTTGTGCACGTCGGTCGACCGGTCCGGTCGGCCGACTCCAGGGTTAGTCGACTATAACAGTAAGCAAGTCGACTTACCTGAAGCCTGAAACATTTTTCTGGGATTTAAAACATGGTCTTTTTGGCTCAAATAAAATCCTATAAAATACATAAAAATATACAAAATTAGTTTTACCAATATACTTTGATATAACAATGCTTGCACAAAATCAAGGCATGTTATAAATATTGGACTATTTTTGTAACTTGGAAATATTTAGCTCATGATAAAAACTGTATTTTCCAAAGCATGTTTTCTAAACTTTGTTTTTCCAAAACATCTTCAAATACAAAAACAAGATATTATAATTCGTTTTAAGGCATAGTGTGTATGAATATGATCCACTACACAAATAAGATGAAATATCTAAGTTTTTGACATTAAGCTCTAAATATAGTTTTGGTTAAAAGATAAGTATATGAGAAACCAAAAAATGAACAAAACACTTGAAATCTTCACTTGAATACATGTTTGGTTTTTGATTAAAATTCTTTTCTAAAACAAAAATTCTTTATGAAAACAATTCTATCAAGTGTGTGTGTATATGTACTTGAGCAATCCACCACTATTCTATCCTTTACATTTTATCTAAAACAAAAATAAAATCTTATACCTACACACAAGTCTTCATCTTCTTGAAGTCTTCACTGGAGGCTTCTCATCTTCTTGACTTGGTCCAAGCTTGATCCAAAAGCTCCTTGGATCACACCGTGCTAGCTCCAAATCTTGACATTTTATCCTTTGTTGAGCTATGCACCTACTAAGATCTTGATAATGTATCTGTCACTAATTAAACACAAGATCATTAGTAAACATAACTTCATGAGTTGATCATCATCAAAACTAGGGTGATAGGCCTTTGGGCCAACAGTCATTACCCTCCCTTAGCCCAAAAATCACCTCCCCACTCACACAACCCAAGCCTAAATAAAACTTGTTAGACGTTGGCCCCTAGGGACATCTCGGACTCATTTAGGAGATTGACCTAAGGGGGAAGTTGTTAGAAGTTGACTCTTGTCAAATCGGTGTCTAAGGTTGGGGATTGAGAGGCGAAACCTCGAAAACAGTGGTTTGGCATAATTAGGCCCGTTGCTCCGACACGGATACCTCCCACTGATCTTGCCCCTACCTGGCCGATTAACTCGTGGTCAGCGTCCGACAATATACCCCCCGTGGACAGTCTAACCAGTTAGGAGTCGTCTAGGTCTAAGTCAACCCTAGCATAGACTTGTTTTTCTTTTCTTTTTCTTTTCTTTGTTTGTTTGTTTGCTTGCTTGTTTGTTTTCTTTTTTATATACTGTGATATGGATTTTAACAACAATAATTCTTTCAATCATAATATGAATCCATATTTCACTCTGACCTCATTTGACTCGGATAATTCCAACTCGGCTATGTATAATATGAACCAACCATATATGCCAAGTTGGGATTATTCGACTCAATATGACCCATATCCTCAATCTTATGACTATAATTTTCAACATAATTTCAACTCTTCATAGAGTCAATGGGGATTCACCTCCCCTGAGTCAAACTTTCAACCACCTTGTCCACAATTTTCACAAAGTTCATTCCCCAATTTTGGTTCATATACTCCTTTTCCTGTTCTACCACCCGAGAAAAATCTGATTTGGAAAGGAGTATAGAAGAGTCCCTACAACAAATGCAAATTTTGCTCAATTCACAATCCTTCCTGCATCAAACTCCACATACTCCTTTTTTAGAGCATGCAATTGAAGAAGAATCTGAGCTAGAAAAGCGTTTGGAAGTCCTTTGTGATAAAATGCAAAACATGTTGGACTCATCATCTCAACCACATTTTCAAGAGTCCTACTCATCTTTTCCAGTATCACCTATTCAAAATGAACAACCATCAATACTAGACTTGAGTATAGAACCCTTGTGTGAGTCCGAGCAGCAATCAAAAAATCCAATGGACTCACAATTTCACCATAATTTCCAAAATCGACTTCCATACTCATCTTTTCACGAAGAACCGATTACAAAGAGTATGGAAGACATGATTCCGAATCCAAATTCTGTTACACGGCCTATCAGTAGATTAGATTCACTTTTGAGCGAATTGATCAATGAGAGCGAGGAAAGCCTTTCTTGTCAACCTTTGACCGATTCTTATATCCCTAACTCTACTGATTGGACCCATGAATCATGTCATTTTGAAAATCCAGCTTCAATTTCAGAACATACATTTGAACTTGACTACGCTCCAAGTTATGAAAATCGCCTGGACATTCTGGCAAGTTATCCCTTTCCTGAAATTGAAACCGAACCTGACTGTGATCCTGAACCTCATGTTAGTAATTCCATTTCGCTTTTTAATTCAATAATGACTCTGGTATCTTTACCAGATTTTTTCTCTATTCCGGAATCAACGTTGATCCTGTACCAGTACACCGTGAAATGAAATCACCAATCTCTTATGATCACACTTCATTAATGGGGACAGTGTGTGAACATCAATTCTTTGGTTTGGACCCTATTTTTGAACCAATTTTGACTCTCATTGTTGACTCTCGACTTGATCTGAGTCAACTTCCCGAGTCGGTATCAGTTTTATTCCTGATCCCTTTGAGTCCAAATCTATCATTTTCAAAAATCACACTTCATTGTTGGACAAGAATGTTAATAAAAATGACTCAGTAATTATTTTTGAAAATTGGAAATTAGATGGGGATAAAATTTTCAATAAGACCATTCAATCCATCATTCTTTTCTGGGGTCATATTAGCGAGGTCCTTGGTGGGTTTCTGGATGATTGACTGATTTTTCCTGCACACAAAAATTAGAATATTAGATTAAGAATAGATCGTGCGAGGAATCAGTTCTAATCCGCGGTAGCAGGGCTATGCGGGTCGTGATCCTCAAGGAGGGACTGCGATAGAAGCGTTAAGCAAGTTTCTCTAAAAATTTATCTTTTTTAGTTAATTTGTTAGTCACGATGGTATTTACAAAGAAAAGTGGTATTTACAATGAGTTGTGGGAAAGAATATTGGAGAGGTGTGGATTTGATCTACAAAAAGAAAAGAAAAGAAAAGAATAGAAAACTAACCTTGGTTGGAGAAAATATGCGAAACCTAACACTTTCTACCTTATTTTGGAGGCGTTGAACGTATAACCTTGGGATCGAACTCAGTCCGTTGTCGCATTAGGTCATCAAGCCTTGGGCAAGCATGATTGATACGCCTCGAGGAGGAGAACATCGCCATGGAATATCGTTGGAACCTACTAATCTTCGGTATACTTGTGGTTCGGTAAACGCTCGCGTGCTCGTCAAAGATCAACAAAAAGAAACACAGTAGAAAAGAAAAAACAAAACAAAGAAAAGCAACGACATAAGAACAAAATAAAAATTACCTTTTATTGATTACAATGGAAGAG
Source organism: Agave tequilana (assembly GCA_038442645.1). Lineage (NCBI taxonomy): Eukaryota > Viridiplantae > Streptophyta > Magnoliopsida > Asparagales > Asparagaceae > Agave > Agave tequilana. The sequence goes on from JAVJIF010023523.1 coordinate 31,631, forward strand.
AAGAGAATCATCTGTCGGTGTCACCCTCAACAAAGCCATCTCCCTCACTTACATAAAAATTACAAAAAGAAAAGAAAACCTAGAAGAAACCCTAAAAATCTGAACTTTGGCCCTTTGCTGGACGCTGGACCCTCTTTACGTTGCAATGCAGGTGATATTTATAGGTGCAGAAGGCTACAGAGTCCCGGACGAAACTGCCCACGAAAATTGGTATTTGATCTTATCAATATTGCCGCGGATTCCTGGGATTTGCCGCGGATCCGCGGCACTTTGGCGACGTCTGGCCACGCGCTTTGGCGCGTGGCCTCTCCTGGTCCGCCCCTGTGGGCTTCTGCTTCTGGAAGTTTGATCCTGGCCTTTTAATCTGGATTTTCGAGATAACTTGGTAATCAAGTTACTCTTAATCCAGATTTCTTCAAATCTTCTTCCCACGAATTTTCTTCTTATCTTGGCCTTTTATCCTCATCCTGCATGTGTTTAGGGTTGGATAGAAGTCTATCCTTCCCTAATCTCTGATATTTGCAACTTTAGCCCTTGTATTTGCATTTTGACTCTTTGTATTTGCGCTTTTTCACCTGGGCTTCAAACATGGGCTTGGATCTGGGCTTTTGGGCTCTTTAGGCTTTATTTATTGCTAAAATAACAATTCGAGGCCTGCACACAATAAATTACAAATTATTAATAAATGTGCAGAATTAAATGAATAAATATGAAAATGTGATGGTAAATATGATGATAAAAATGCACTTTTGACTACCAATCACACCCCACACTTATCTTTTGCTCGTCCTCGAGTAAAAACAAAGAAAAAGAAAAAGAAATGAAAAGTTAATCTAACCTAACTCACTTTCGTAGGAATCACGGTTGCACTTAGCACGTGCAACAAGCCGTTAAACCTCTAGGTTACCCTAGAGGACGAGTGTTGTCTCGTGAGGGTTTTCAGCGGATTGCACCCACAAAATCCATAAAAAGGAAAATATTTGAATTATTATTGAAGAGACTAAGTAGTCTATAAGTTTTTAGGATCTTCATTTTTATTCATTCTTCAAACTTACTCTTTATAAGTTAATTGTTTTTCATTTTAGGTAAGAATTAAAATTGAATTTCTAATATAGTCTTTTTCGTTACCAAAAATCATATGCATCCTTATGTTTTTACTAGGAATTCCTTAACTTGGACTCTCATGCCTCTTTATTATATAAGTATATATATATATATTTTTTTGATATGTATAACTCATCTACTTTTCTTTCGTGTAAGTATCAAGGCTTCTTGAGGCCCTAATACCTAACTAATTGATTATTAGATGTGTTAGTACATATAAGTAATTTTTCCTTAGTTCCCTCGGACTTTCTAATCCACCCATGTAGCGAACTTTAAAGTCGGTGACTCCCAAACCGGTCGGTCTTAGGGCACCAGGTGAGAAAACCACCGCGGACTCAAATTCGAGTGAACTAGGCCACAAAACTAAGGTATTATTTTTTTATTTTTATTTTTATTTTTTTTTGCATTCACCTTTAGGCGTGAATACTTATGCTTCTTGAGGCACATGTATCCAGCTTAATTAGTGATTTTTTTCTTTTTTCTTTTTATATATGAGGCACAAGGGTCTTTGTCTTAGAATCCTAGATATGCATTAGGTATGCAATATTCATTAAGGTAAAAATCAAGACTAATTATTTATTCAATTTTTCTCCTATACCTAAAATTTAAACAATTTATTTATTTGACCAAGTCTTTAGAAATCCTAATCATGATTTTCCTAATCCTTAAAACTAACTTAGATTTCTTTCAAAAATAAGTCAAAATACTTCCTTTTTATAAAATTTTTTTTTTTAAATTTTTTTTTTATTAGCAAATTTTGTTAGTGTCTACCTATGTTAGTATGTTAGTAAAGCCCACCCCCACACTTATCTCATGCATTGTCCTCAATGTATGAATGTATGCATATATGCATGAAACAGAACAAAGGAAGGCGGAAGTTACCTTAGGGTGGTGGTTCCGGAGGTGGTCTAATTGGTCCACGAAATGCGGCCCAAACAAGATAACGTGGTAGTTCACGGGACCTACCTTTATTTACCTCTTTTATATTTACATGTTTACAGTCCCCAGTATGAATAGGATCATGGAAGATCCTCTCTTGAAACTTACTCCCTTTACATGACCAGTCCTGGAAAATCATCACAGAGTCATGGTCTATACCTATGTCCAACAAAAGAATGTGACTTGGTAAAATGGTTGACTTGGACTCAAGAATGATAGGTTCAGGATCTAATACCGACTCAGGAAAGAAACTCAAATCAAGTAAAGGTTCAGGAGTCGGGCTAGGATCAAGAAGTGGGTCCAAGTCAAGAAATTGAAACTCAAGTCTACAATCATTTTCCCACAATGGAATGTGACTCAATGTTGGTGATTCAAGTTCAGGAATGATAGGTGTGGGAATCAAAACTGACTCTAAAATATTACCTAAGTCGGGTAACAAAACAGGAGTCAATAATGATTCGGGAATTTGAACTTGATCATAGATTTGGGAATCTAGGTCACATATCTCATTAGTTTCAATCTCATAAAAATGGGAACTTGCCAATTTTTCCATGGGACTTTCAAAATTGCACAATTGGTCAAGTTCATATGATCATCAAAAATGGGTGATTCAATTTCATGATCTATGGGTATGGAATAAATGTTGGCTCAGAAAATTTGTCCAATTGGGTAAGGATACCGGAGTCAACATAGATTCGAAAATGGAAACTGAATCGCAAAGTTGGGGATCGGGTTCACATTCACAATCTAATTCAATCTCATTGAAATTAAAACTAGCCAACTTGTCCAAGGATTGGGGTTGAGCAAGTTCATATTGATGTGATGAAATTGAATTTGATCAAGGTCTTCTAGACAGAATGATTCTTGGTTCCTATCAACTTGGTTGGTTCGCTCAAGAATGTTTGAAAGTCTAGAAATTTGATCATTCATTATATCTTGCAACCGATCCACTTTTTCTTCTAACCCATCAAATAGATCAATGGTGGACTGAAACCTTGGTGATGTGGGCAAAGACGTATATGAAGGTACTGGTTGAACAGGTGGTTGACCATATGGCTCAGGGTATTGAATCCCCATTGACTCTGTGAAGAGTAGTGATGATTATTCCAATCTTGTTCATAGTATTGGGACTGGGGCATGTAATGATTCGGATAAGACCAATCTGGCACACTAGGTTGGTCAAAGTTATGATATGCCAGGTTGGTAATATCCGAATAAGAGGTTGGTGTGTAATATGGATCCTCATTAAAATTGAAAAAATTGTTGTTATAGGCCATATCACACAATCACAAACAAAACAAAAAGAAAACAAACAAAGAAGAAAAATTTCTAACCTAAGTTAGGGTAGACCTAGACCTAGACGACTCCTAACTGGTTAGACTGTCCACGGGAGGTAGGGTGCAGACTTTGACCACAAGTTAATCAGCCAGGTCAGGGCAAGAGTGGTGGGAGGTTTTCCGGACGTTCCTTAATTAAATAACCACCACACTTCGGGCTTTCGGCCCTCAATCCCCTTCCTAGACACTGATTTGGCAAGAGTCAACTTCCAGCACTGTTCCCCCTTAGGATAATCTCCTAATTGAGTCCGAGATGTCCCCAGGGCCAACGTCTACTAATTTTTAAGTTAGGCTTGGGTTAGTGAGTGCTCGGGATATGATTTTTGGGCTAAGGAAGGGTGATGAAATCCCCACCTTATCTTGTTAATGGGTTATGCCCTTAAGATGAATTAGTGCAAGTGTACAAGATAAATAAATAAGAATCACTCAAAGCAGAAAATCAACCAAGAGATGAATCCTATTCTACATGCAATGCGTACGTACCTTGCTTCTCCAGCACTCTTCAACAGTAAAAAAGAATAATTGAAAAGACACGTGCCTAATATGCAAACGTCTAATCACTTTTTATTTTTAACAACCAATGATTTACTGTTGAATTATTAGCAATTTACAGGTATATCACAGAACAAAACAGAATAGAGCAGTAAGCAGTAATCTCAAATTTCAGCAATCTGCAAAAAACTGAATTAGTAGTTCACTGCACTTGCCGCGGATCCGCGGCTCTGGCCGCGTTTCCGCGGAAAACTTGCAGGCCCTCGTGCTCTGCCTTCGAGGGCAGAGGCACTGGGTTGCTATATGTCCTTGCTGCTGCTCTGTTTCTGTTTCCTGTTCTCCAAACCTGCAAACAGAAAAGAATAAAGAATTAGTTAAAAATTAATTTTTATTAGAGATAAACTTACCGTCCCTCCCCGGCAACGGCGCCAATTTGTTGACTGATTTTTCCTGCACACAAAATTAGAATATTAGATTAAGAATAGATCGTGCGAGGAATCAGTTCTAATCCGCGGTAGCAGGGCTATGCGGGTCGTGATCCTCAAGGAGGGACTGCGATAGAAGCGTTAAGCAAGTTTCTCTAAAAATTTATCTTTTTTAGTTAATTTGTTAGTCACGATGGTATTTACAAAGAAAAGTGGTATTTACAATGAGTTGTGGGAAAGAATATTGGAGAGGTGTGGATTTGATCTACAAAAAGAAAAGAAAAGAAAAGAATAGAAAACTAACCTTGGTTGGAGAAAATATGCGAAACCTAACACTTTCTACCTTATTTCGGAGGCGTTGAACGTATAAACCTTGGGATCGAACTCAGTCCGTTGTCGCATTAGGTCATCAAGCCTTGGGCAAGCATGAGTTGATACGCCTCGAGGAGGAGAACATCGCCATGGAATATCGTTGGAACCTACTAATCTTCGGTATACTTGTGGTTCGGTAAACGCTCGCGTGCTCGTCAAAGATCAACAAAAAGAAACACAGTAGAAAAGAAAGAGAAAACAAAGAAAAGCAACGACATAAGAACAAAATAAAAATTACCTTTTTATTGATTACAATGGAAGAGAAGAGAATCATCTGTCGGTGTCACCCTCAACAAAGCCATCTCCCTCACTTACATAAAAATTACAAAAAGAAAAGAAAACTAGAAGAAACCCTAAAAATCTGAACTTTGACCCTTTGTTGGACGCTGGACCCTCTTTACGTTGCAATGCAGGTGATATTTATAGGTGCAGAAGGCTACAGAGTCCCGGACGAAACTGCCCACGAAAATTGGTATTTGATCTTATCAATATTGCCGCGGATTCCTGGGATTTGCCGCGGATCCGCGGCACTTTGGCGACGTCTGGCCACGCGCTTTGGCGCGTGGCCTCTCCTGGTCCGTCCCTGTGGGCTTCTGCTTCTGGAAGTTTGATCCTGGCCTTTTAATCTGGATTTTCGAGATAACTTGGTAATCAAGTTACTCTTAATCCAGATTTCTTCAAATCTTCTTCCCACGAATTTTCTTCTTATCTTGGCCTTTTATCCTCATCCTGCATGTGTTTAGGGTTGGATAGAAGTCTATCCTTCCCTAATCTCTGATATTTGCAACTTTTAGCCCTTGTATTTGCATTTTGACTCTTTGTATTTGCGCTTTTTCACCTGGGCTTCAAACATGGGCTTGGATCTGGGCTTTTGGGCTCTTTAGGCTTTATTTATTGCTAAAATAACAATTCGAGGCCTGCACACAATAAATTACAAATTATTATAAATGTGCAGAATTAAATGAATAAATATGAAAATGTGATGGTAAATATGATGATAAAAATGCACTTTTGACTACCATCAATGATCCATGATATCTTGATTGGGTCGCAACGCTTGGCCCAATCCGACCACCACCAGAGCCACCCCTTGAGGTAATTTTCCTCCTCTCCCATTTATTTCATGTATATACACATTCACGATGCATTGAGGACAATGCATGAGATAAGTGTGGGGGAGGGTTTACTAACATAGTTAGTTTTACATTTTCTTTCTTTTACACTTCTTTTCAAAAAAAAAAAATCTTTTTACAAAACTTTTTTAAACAAGAGAAATAGTTTTTGATTTATTTTAAGAAAATTAAGATTATCTTAGGAATTAGGAAGACCTCAAATTATGAAATTTTAAACTGAGTCAAAATAATAGATCGTGTCTAAATTATAGGATAAGAAAGCAAGATTGAAAAGATAATTTGATCTTGAATTTTTTGCCTTAGATTTATGCACTCCACACTTACACAATTTTTGGGATTGAAACAAACACTGAAAATGCCATAAAAAATATATATTAAAAAAAAAATTATGTAAGTAAAAATCACTTATTGAAGTTGGGTAATTATGCCTCAGGAAGCATGATTATTTACACCTAAAACGGTGGACAAAAACAAAATAATCTCCTTTAGTTTTGTGGCCTTGTTTACTTGAGTCCTTAAGTCTGAGGGATATTTTCTCATCTGGTGCCCTAAGACCATCTGGTTTGGGAGTCACCGGCTAAAGGCTCACTACCCGGGTAAATAAGAAAGTCTAAGAAAACTATGGGAAGAAAAAAAAGGAGGAAAAAAGGAAAATAAATAATATATAAAAATAAATGGCATGAAAATTAGAGTCGATATCCCAAAAATCTCCACAGTTCACAGAGTGCATATTTTTCTAAGAATTTTATGAAAGATCAAAAGTCAATTCAATTTTAAATTCTTGCATTTAATTTATAACAAGATTTTTTGCATTTTGACTTTAGTTTAAGAAAGAACAATTTCTGGTTAACCTCTGACCTTGGATCACTTATATTTTCACAAAAATACTTCAACACTTTTCTCTATTTCAAAATGCGTTTTAAAATACTAACATTTAATTTCTTTCTTTATGGATTTTGTGGGTGTAATCCGCTGAAAACCCTCAGGAGACAAAACTCCTATTCTAGGGAAACCTAGAGGTTTAACGGCTTGTTGCACATGCTCAGTGCAATCGCTTCACTTGCGAAAGTGGTGAAATAATTTCCTTAGGTTTTTTGTTTTGCTCGGGACGAGCAAAAGATAAGTGTGGGGGTGTGATTAGTCTCTAATTTTGCATAATTTTCATCACACTCTCACATTATTTGATAATAAATTCTGCTAATAATACCTTACTTGCTTGATCCTAGGTTCATGGTGTGCAAATGAAGAAGAAGATCTAAATCACCATTTAATTGGTGATTAAAAGCCTATTATCATAGCCATTGACCTAGAGGAGATGATTCGGCAAAACCAGGGGTGCAAAACTAGAAACCATGCACCAGAACTGACAGGAGACAGATTGGGCTGCGCGCGGCTTAAGGCAACGCGCGCACGGCCACCAAGGGGCCGCGGCGCGCGCCGTTTTGGGCCAGGGTCTGTCCCCTAGCCCCCCGTTCCCTGATGCCTATAAATACCCTTGGGTTTTTCAGAGTGAGAGATATGCAGAGTTAGGAGTAGTTTTCATTTCCATGTTGTAGATTATTTTAGGTTAGGTTAGTTCTTCTTCTTCTTCCCCATTGTATTTTTCATTTGTTTTAGATCTTGTAATAGGGAGAGAGAGTGATACATGCTTGGAATGCAAGAGTGCTTGTAATAGAAGGTGACAATTTATGAAAGGTGCTCTCTTTACCTCTCTATGTTTTCTTCTCTATAATCTCTTTTACATGTGTAGCTAACTTTTCTCTCATGGTATCTAACTACTAACCACTAACTTGCTAACTTCTTTTATGATAATCCACATGAATCTAATAGCCTCATTTTGGCCTTGCTCTTGCAAGAGCCATTGATGGCTCATGATGATGGATCTAACTCTAACTTTCTAACCACTAACAAGCTAACATTACTTTACTTCATGCTTGCTCTTATCGGGTTTTGATGATTTAAGTGTAGCTTGAACTTGTTTGTTGAGTTGGGTTGTGATGAGTTACATATGGGTCATGCTTTGAATCGTTCTTGAACCAAGGACTAGTGATGGCCAATGATACATGTGAGGCAATGATTGGTAGTGCAAAGTGCATTTTTATCATCATATTTACCATCACATTTTCATATTTATTCATATAATTCTGCACATTTATTAATATTTTGTGATTTATTGTGTGCAGGCCTTGAGTTCTTATTTTAATAATAAATAAAGCCTAAAAGAAGCCCAAAAGCCCATATTCAAGCCCAAGTGCAAAAGTGCAATTACAAGAAGTCAAAAGTGCAAATACACAAGAGCCAAAGTTGCAAATATTAAAGAAGAGGGAAGGATAGACTTCTATTCAACCCTAAACACTTGCGGGATGATGATAAAAGCTAAAAGAAGAGAAGGAAATTCGTGGAAAAGATTTGGGATCTAGGTAACTTGCTTCCCAAGTTATATCTAAATCCCAAGATAAAGAGCCAGGATCAAACTTCCAGAATCAAAAAGTCCAGAGGCAGAGCCAGAGGGCCAAATCTAGGGTTTTAGGTTTTCTTCTTCTAGTTTAGATTTTCTTTTCTCTTTTGTAATTTCTATTTTTCCTTTTTGTAAACTGAGAGGAGATGATGTTCTCATGGAGGAAGGAGATCTACTTGTACTGAGGGTGACAATCGGTGTAAGTTTTGCTTTTCCGCCATTGTTAAATAAATCGAATCGAGGTTCGTTCTTTTTTATTATGTTATGTTCCTTTATTCTTGTTGATTCTTGTGTATCTCAGTTTTTGTTTTCTTCTATTGTTATTTCTCTCTAATGTTTTGTGAACCGTGAGATCTGATTGCTTCGAGACTGCCTAGCCAAAGAAGAGAACTTGATGGCCTATGGAGATGAACAATCCTTCTTTAGATTGTCTTTTCTTTTCATAGTGTAGGTTGAGAAGGTGGACGATCCTATACGCCATACTTGCACGCCTTCCAAGACAGGGTAAGTCATCGCGAACAGATCAAAGGTAAGCAAGCTAGAAGAGGTTTGTACGTGTTATAGTTTCTTTCTTTTTAGATCTCACACTACCATATTCTCAATTTCTTTTCTTCACTTCCATTGTAAATATCACTTCTTCTTCTCCATCTTCTTTCTTTCTAACTTAACATTAAAATAATAAAAACTTTAGACATAACTTATTGACAAAGCTTCCACCGCTAGTCCCTCCCAGAGGATCACGACCCGCATAGCCACTGCTACCGCGGATTAGAATTGAGAACCTTGCACAACTACTTCTAAATCTAACATCTTTATTTTTGTGTGCAGGTAAAATTACGATCAACAAATTGGCGCCGTTGCCGGGGAGGGACGGTAAGTTTTTCTCTAAAAATAAAATTTTTTTAACTAATTCTTTTATTCTTTCTGATTGCAGGTTTGGAGAACAGGGAAACTGATAGTAGAAGTGGACATATAGCAACTCTGTGCCTCTGCCCTCGAAGGCAGAGCACAAGAGCCTACTTCAGAGCCGCGGAAACGCAGCAATTGCCGCGAAACCGCGGCCTGAGTAGTTCCCTACTGATCCATCTTTTTGCAAGTTGCTGCAAATTGTAATATCTGTCTACTGCTCTGTTAAAATTTGTTCTGTGATAACCCTGCTTACTGCTAATTAATCAACAGTAAAATACTTGTTGTTAAAGATAAAAATTGATTAGACGTTTGCATATTAGGCACGTGTCTTTTCAATTCCTTTATTTTTTACTGTTGAAGAGTGCTGGAGCAAGGTACATTCGCATTGCATGTAGAATAGGACTCATCTCTTGGTTGATACTTTGAGTGAATCTTATTTACATATTTTGTACACTTGCACAAATTTATTTTAAGGACATAACCCATTAACAAGATAAGGTGGGGATTTCATCACCCTTTCTTAGCCCAAAAATCATATCCCAAGCACTCACTAACCCAAGCCTAACTTAAAATTAGTAGACGTTGGCCCTAGGGACATCTCGGACTCAATTAGGAGATTATCCTAAGGGGAACAGTGCTGGAATTTGACTCTTACCAAATCAGTGTCTAGGAAGGGGATTGAGGGCCGAAAGCCCGAAGATTGGTGGTTATTTAATTAAGGAACGTCTTTGACGGAAAACCTCCCATCACTCTTGCCCTGACCTGGCTGATTAACTTGTGGTCAAAGTCTGCACCCTACCTCCCGTGGACAGTCTAACCAGTTAGGAGTCGTCTAGGTCATAGGTCTACCCTAACTTAGGTTAGAATTTTTTCTTTTTTTGTTTGTTTATTTGTTTGTTTTCTTTTTCTTTGTTGTGTTGGTGTGATATGGCATATAATAATAATTTTTCCAACTTTAATCCATATTACACACCTAACTCTTTTTCGGATATTACTAACCCGGCATATCATAACTTTGACCAATCTAGTGTGCCGGAATGGTCTTATCCGAATGACTATAACCCATACCCCCCATCTTATAACCATAATTTCCATATTTTCATACTTTCAACTCTTCACAGAGTTCATGGGGTTTCGATTCCCCCGAGTCCAATTTTCAACCGACTTGTCCTCCGTCTCCACCTTGTCCACAATATTCCCAAGATTCATACTCAGATCCACCCAGTCAGAATAGACTACCATCTATCCAGGAAATGATGAGTATGCATAAGTCCAAGCAACAATTACCATCAATCGCAGACATGATTATGCGTGAGTCCACCAACTCACAACTTCATCATGATTACACTTCCTCTTTTCAAGTCCAATCACAAAATGATGCACCTATCGACATGAAAGGATGCTTGAAGCCATGACTCAGGCTAGATTAGCTCGTGAGCATGAACTAGATATGATGGTTCAATCTTTGCGTTCTCACCGTCCGGCCAATTCTACTATCGCTGACCACTCTCTTAGAGTCGACGAACCAAGTTGCTTTGGACAACAAGATTCTACTTCAGTGCCATCATTTGAACTTGCCGAAACTCCAATTTTTGATAGTTTGGCAAGTTCTTCCTTTCCTGAAATAGAACTTGAGCATGAATATGATCATGAACCCCAACTTGATGATTCAATTTTACTTCCTGATTCAATAATGACTCCGGTGTCTCCACCTGATTTCACTTTTCCCGAGTCAACATTAGATCCTGTTCCAATTCATCATGAAATTGAATCACCCATTTTTGATGATCATATTAAACTTGACCAATTTTGGAATTTTGAAAGTCCCATGGATAAATTGGCAAGTTCTCATTTTTATGAAATTGAACCCAATGAGATATGTGGCCTAGATTCTCAAATCTGTGATCAAGTTTAAATTCACGAATCATTATTGACTCCTGTTTTGTTACCCGACTTAGGTAATCTTTTAGAGTCAGTCTCGATTCCCACACCTATCATTCCTGAACTTGAATCACCAATATTGAGTCACATTCCATTGTGGGAGGATTATTGTGGACTTGAGCTTCAACTTATTGATTTAGACCCTTCCTGAACCTAACCCGACTCCTGAACCATTACTTGATTTAAGTTTCTTTCCTGAGTCGGTATTCGTTCTCGTACTTCCCATGTCTAAGTCAATCATTCAATCTTTTCACACTCCATTTGGGACAAGGCGGTTGACACAATTGACTCTGAAAATAATTATGAATTATGAAAATTTGATGGGGTGAAATTTTTAAAAATGTTAAAACAGACATCATTTTAATGGGTTATATAAGCAAGATTTCTGGTGGGTTCCCCCGAATTCCACAAAAAGTAGATTGGGCCGCATTTCGTGGACCAATTAGACCACCACCGGAACCACCACCTTGAGGTAACTTTTGCCTTCCCTTCGTCTTTTTCATGCATATATGCATTCATTCATACATTGAGGACAATGCATGAGATAAGTGTGAGGGTAGGCCTTACTAATATACTAACATAGGTAGAAACTAACCAAAATTTGCTAACTAAAATATATATATATTATATATATAAAAGAAAATAGAAAATAGAAAAAAAATTTCTCTTTATTTATTGCATAAAAAAAATTATTATAAAAAGGATAATACTTTGACTTATTTCTTGAAAGAAATCTAAGTTAGTTTTAAGAATTAGGAAAGTCATGATTAGGATTTCTAAAAACTTGGTCAAAATAAATAAATTGTTTAAATTTTAGGTATAGGAGGAGAAATTGAATAAATAGTTAGTCTTAATTTTTACCTTAATGAAATTTGCATACCTAATGCATATCTAGGATTCTAAGACGAAGACCTTTGTGCCTCATATATCAAAAAAAAAGGAAAAAAAAGAAAAATCACTAATTAAGCTGATACATGTGCCTCAAGAAGCATAAGTATTCATACCTAAAGGTGAGTAAATAAAATAAAGTCCTTAGTTTTGGGGCCTAGTTCACTCGAATTTGAGTCCACGGGTGTTTTCTCACCTGGCGCCCTAAAGCCAACCGGTTTGGGAGTCATCGACTTTAAGTTCGTTACATGGGTGGATTAGAAAGCCTAAAGAAATTACTTATATATGTACTAACACATCTAATAGTCAATTAGTTAGGTATGAGGGCCTCAAGAAGCCTTGATACTTACACGAAAGAAAATTAGATGAGTTATACATATCAAAAAAAAGTATATATAAATAAATAAATAATAAAGGGGCATGAGAGTCCAAGTTAAGGAATTCCTAGTATAAATTCATAAGGATGCATATGATTTTTGGTAACGAAAAAGACTATACAAACATTCATTTTGATCCTTACCTAAAATAAATAACAATTCACTTTATTAAGACTAAGTTTAAGAATGAATAAAAATGATAATCCTAAAACTTATAGACTACTTAGTCTCTTTAAATATAATTCGAATATTTCCCTTTTATGGATTTTGTGGGTGTAATCCGCTGAAAACCCTCACGAGACAACACTCGTCCTCTAGGGTAACCTAGGGTTTAACGGCTTGTTGCACATGCTAAGTGCAACCGTGATTCCTACGAAAGTGAGTTAGGTCAAATTAATTTTTCTTTTCTTTTTCTCTTTGATTTTTACTCGAGGACGAGCAAAAAGATAAGTGTGGGGGTGTGATTGGTAGTGAAAAGTGCATTTTTATCATCATATTTACTATCACATTTTCATATTTATTCATATAATTCTGCACATTTATTAATATTTTGTGATTTATTGTCTGCAGGCCTTGAGTTCTTATTTTAATAATAAATAAAGCCTAAAAGAAGCCCAAAAGCCCATATTCAAGCCCAAGTGCAAAAGTACAATTACAAGAAGTCAAAAGTACAAATACACAAGGGCCAAAGTTGCAAATATTAAAGAAGAGGAAGGATAGACTTCTATTCAACCCTAAACACTTGCGGGATGAGGATAAAAGCTAAAAGAAGAGAAGAAAATTCGTGAAAAAGATTTGGGATCTAGGTAACTTGCTTCCCAAGTTATATCTAAATCCCAAGATAAAGAGCCAGGATCAAACTTCCAGAAGCAAAAGTCCAGAGGAAGAGCCAGAGGGCCAAATCTAGGGTTTTAGGTTTTCTTCTTCTAGTTTAGATTTTCTTTTCTCTTTTGTAATTTCTATTTTTCCTTTTTGTAAACTGAGAGGAGATGATGTTCTCATGGAGGAAGGAGATCTACTTGTACTGAGGGTGACAATCGGTGTAAGTTTTGCTTTTCCGCCATTGTTAAATAAATCGAATCGAGGTTCGTTCTTTTTTATTATGTTATGTTCTTTTATTCTTGTTGATTCTTGTGTATCTCAGTTTTTGTTTTCTTCTATTGTTATTTCTCTCTAATGTTTTGTGAACCGTGAGATTTGATTGCTTCGAGACTGCCTAGCCAAAGAAGAGCACTTGATGGCCTATGGAGATGAACAATCCTTCTTTAGATTGTCTTTTCTTTTCATAGTGTAGGTAGCGAAGGCGGACGATCCTATACGCCATACTTGCACGCCTTCCAAGACAGGGTAGTCGTCGCGAACAGATCAAAGGTAAGCAAGGTAGAAGAGGTTTGTACGTGTTATAGTTTCTTTCTTTTTAGATCTCACACTACCAAATTCTCAATTTCTTTTCTTCACTTCCATTGTAAATATCACTTCTTCTTCTCCATCTTCTTTCTTTCTAACTTAACATTAAAATAATAAAAACTTTAGAGATAACTATTGACAAAGCTTCCATCGCTAGTCCCTCCCAGAGGATCACGACCCGCATAGCCACTGCTACCGCGGATTAGAATTGGGAACCTTGCACAACTACTTCTAAATCTAACATCTTTATTTTTGTGTGCAGGTAAAATTACGATCAGGCAACTATCACTAAGAGGTTAGCATGTTGGTGGAGTCATTAGTAGTTAGTGCCATGAGTTTTCTTTATCTTTCACTTTGTTTAGAAACAATATCAAAAACTACAAAAATCATTCTTCTATGTTTCCCACTTCTTCATGTCTCACCGTACTTCTCTTTTCATTCTTTTCTTTCTTTTCTTTTTCATTCTTTAAAACATTGAAGAATCTTTAACAAACACGTGAATCAACCGGTAAAGGTTCTATCGCCTCCCATCCTTGTGGATTCGACTCATTTTAGCCTCTATGCTATAACGGAAGTAGCGAGGAAGCCAAAGCACACACACTTTAAATCGTCATGTCAAAACATACACTTTTTGTGCGCGGTTTTCCCCGATCAGTATCCTAGTGTGATTAGCTTTGAGCTTTATTTAAAGAGCTGAAGTCTCTCATAATCGGATCACCTCATCAAGAGAGAAGAAGAATAAGGCTAGGGTTAAGGATTTAGGGTTTTTTGTTCGATTTGTTTAGCCTCTTTTTGAGTTCTCTTCTTTTTAATTGTTGTTGGCTTTGGCTTGGCTACTGTAAGAAGAAAGGAGAAGGAGCTTGTACCCAAGGATTGCATCTATAAAGGTTATCTTTTCTTTTTTTATATTCTTATTCTTGTTCTTTTAATTCAAGTCTGCATTTTTATTTCTTTGTTCTTGGTTTTGTTTTTGGTGTTGTTTTTAATCTTTCTTCCTTCCTTTTCTTTATTTAAAGATCTTAAAATAAAAAGATGGATAAAACAAAAAGAATTCTAGGCTAGAATAATTCTAGGGTAGCTAATCACTAGATCGACTAGGGTTAGATCTAGGGTTAGTTGATTAATCTAATGGATTTGCAATCTAGGGTTAGATAAATCCTTTGAAGTTTAGTGATGATCATCCAACATAATGATTTAGATAATTAGGGCTTGGCTTTGGATTAGAGTAGGGTTTGGCTTTAGATTAAGTTTAGGGGTAGGATTTGGCATAGTTTAATAATTAGGGATAGGGTTTGGCTTAGGGTAAAATTAGGGTTTGGCTTGGCGTAGTGTAGGCAGTTAAGTTGGATATCTTACTCTTCTTACTTAGGGTTAACAACTTAGATGAATGTTTCATTAGTTTAAAAGGATACAACCCCTAGATCGAGACTAGTCGTGAAGGTAGATTAGCGACCTAGACTCTCCCTCTTGATTAGATCTACTTTCTTATCTCAAATTACAGCCAACCTTTCTTCTAAGTCTTGACTACAGATATACCGTGCTGTCAACGCTTCCATCGCCTCCCTCCAAGTGGAACACGACCCGCTTTGGCCCTTGCTGCAGTGGATTGATTTGAACAACGAGAAGAATCTAATCTTCTAATTCTTTGATATTTATTTTTGCACATATTTATTCTCTCGTTCAAGTTTCAATCAAAATTTTGGCACCGTTGCTGGGGAGAGAATGACACGGTAATATCTATCCCTAATTTGTTGTTCTGTTCTACAGGGCATTGAAAGGGAGTTTCTAACCTTAACTAAAATTTGACCAGACGTTGGCCCTAGGTTGACTTCGAACTCATTTAGGAGGTTGACTGAAGGAGGAGGTTGTTCGAAACTAACTCTTGCCAAATCGGTGTCTAGGAAGGGGATTAAGGGCCGAAAGCCCGAAGGGTGGTGGTTACTTAATTAAGGAACGTCTTTGACGGATAACCTCCCACTAACCTTGCCACTTACCTAGCCGATTAACTTGTGGTTTGGGTCGGCAATAGACCTCCCAAGGATAACCTAAAGTTAGGAGTCGTCTAGGTCTAAGGTTTACCCTAACTTATGTTAGAAATTTTTTTATTTTATTTGTTTACTTGTTTGTTTTCTTTATTTGTTTTCAACATTTCTTATGTGATATGACTTATTACAACAATTTTTCTAATTTTAATGGTAATCAATATTACACCCCGATCTCTTTTGAATTGGATATTACCAACCCGATATATCTTAATTTTAACCAACCAAGCATACCAAGTTGGTCTTATCCAAATCAACATATGCCCCAACCTCAATTTCATGAAACAAATTGGAATAATCATCTCTACTCCTCACCGAGTCAATGGGGATACAACACCCCTGAGCCATATTGTCAACCACCTTTCCACCATCATCTTCATATACTTCTTTTCCTACACCACCAATAGAAGAACCTACCTACTTGGAAAAGAGTGTAGAATCCATGATTCAGTCCCCAAATGATCTATTTGATAGGTTAGAAGAAAAAATGGATTGTATACAAGATTTAACGAATGAACAAATTTCTAGACTTTCAAACATCTTTGAACTAACTAACCAAATTGATAGGAACCAAGAATCATTATGTCTAGAAGACCTTGATCAAGACTCAATTTCATTGCATCAACATGAATTTGATCAATCCCAATCCTTGGACAAATTGGCAAGTTTTAACTTGAATAAGATTGAATTAGATTGTGAATGCGAACCCGATCCTCAACTTTGTGATCTAATACCAAACTTTGAATCTATGTTGAGTCCGGTGTCTTTATTTAACCCAATTCCCGAGCCAACATTAATTCCAGTACCCGTATATTATGAAATTGGATCACCTATTTTGGATAGTCACATTTATTAATGGATCATAAATACGAACTTAAATCTTTGATTTGGAGCTCACTCTTGAACCACCCCCTACTCTTTAACTTAAATTTGATTTTCTCGAGCCAGTATTGGTTCTCATTCCTATTATTCTTAAGCCCAAATCAATCACTTCATCAACTCATTTTATTATTAGATCAAGGTGTAAACAATGATGACTCTGCGATGGTATTCCAAGATTGGTCATGCAACCAAGATAGTTACAATGTTAGGTTCGTACATGATCCTATACATTTGGGGGCTAATAACATTATACATCAGAAAGAGGTCCTAAAAGGTGGGTTTCTTGATGATCTACAAGATTGAGATTGGGTAGTAATGCTTGATTCAATCCGTCAACCACCGGAACCACCACCTTGAGGTCATATTTTATCTTCCCTTTCTTCTTTTTCATGCATACATGCTTTCATTCATTCATTAGAGACAATGCATGAGATAAGTGTGGGGAGGGTACTAACGCTTAACTTCTAAAAAAATATAAATAAATAAATAAATAATAAAAAAGAATAAAAAATATTTATTTTAACATAGATTATTGACTAACTGTAGGTAGCTGTTAACATAACTCACTAACCTTATGTTATTAACTTAACAAAATTTTTCTTTTTATTTCTAAAAAATAAAAATAATATTTTCTAACCAAACTAATGTAATGACTAACTTACTAACTTTAGGTTAATATTAACTTAACAAATATATATATATATATATATATATATATATATATATATATATATATATATATATATATATATATAATATATATATATATATATATATATGAAAAAGGAAACAATATTTTGATTTATCTTTTGAAAGAAATCCAAATTAATCTTAAGAATGAGGAAATCATAATTAGGATTTCAAAAAACTTGGTCAAAATAAAATAAATTGTTGGATTTTTGGGTATAGGAGGAAAAATTGAATAAATAATTAGTCTTAATATTTACCTTAACGAAATGTGCATATCTAATACACTTACACATTTAGGATTCTAAGACAAAGACTCTTGTGCCTTATAAAAAAATATATATAATAAGATAAATAAAAAAATCACTAATTAAACTGGATACATGTGCCTCAAGAAGCATAAGTATTCACGCCTAAGGTTGTTTTATAAATAAAGTTCTTAGTTTTGTAGCCTAGTTCACTCGAGTCCTTAATCCGTGGGGTGTTTTCTCACCCGGTGCCCTAAAACTGACCGGTTTGGGAGCCACCGACCTTAGGCTTGCTACATGGGTGAATTAGAAAGTCTAAGAAAACTAAGAAATATTATCTATATATGTATTAACACATCTATTAGTCAATTAGTTAGGTATGAGGGCCTCAAGAAGTCTTGATACTTATACAACAGAAAATTAGATGAGTTATACATATTTAAAAATATATATATTAAAAATAACAATAAGGAGGCATGGGAGTCCAAGTTAAAGAATCTCTAGTAAAGATTCACGTTCATAAGGATGCATATGACTTAGGGTAACAAAAGAGACTATATAAAAAAATTCAATTTTAATCCTTACCTAAAATTGATATCGAATTATTGTATAGAGACTAAGTTCAAGAATGAATAAAAATGATAATTCTAAAACTTATAGATTGCTTAGTTTCTTCAAACATATTTCAAATATTTCTCTCCCTTTTTCAAATAAATTTTTTTTAATCACTAACATTTTCTTTTTCTTTTATGGATTTTGCGGGTGTAATCCACTGAAAACCCTCACGAGACAACACTCGTCCTCTAGGGGTAACCTAGAGGTTTAACGGCTTATTGCACATGCTAAGTACAACCGTGATTCCTACGAAAGTGAGTTAGGATAAGTTAGTTTTTATTTTCTTTTCCTTTTTCTCTTTATTTTTGCTCGAGGACGATCAAGAGATAGGTTGTTGGCCCAGAGGCCTTCCACTCTAGTTTTGATGATGATTAACTCATGTAGTTATAGTTTACTAATAATCTTGTGATATTTAGTACAAGATATTTAGTTTCAGATATTTGATCAAGATATTTGCAGGTGATTAGCTTCAACAAAGGTGTTTTGGAGCTTTCACATGGTGATTCAAGAGCTCGACCGTCAAAGTTCATATCTAACACTCGGTTGGAGTCAAGCTCTGTGAATCGCGTTTGGATCGAGTCAGCTTGAAGATGGAGTTTGTCAAGAAGGCTTTGGTTTGTTTAGTATAGTTTGTTTAGATCATGTGTTTAAGATTAGATAGTGTGATATGCTCAAGTTCACAATACACACACAAGTTTCATGTTTATTGGTTTTAGTTTTTGAAATCACCTAGAGGGGGTGAACAGGTGATAAGGCTAATCTAAGAACTAAATGCGAAATTACAAAACTAATTACAACTACACTTAGTGTAACCAACGAGTGTAGCCGAATTTCCCGTGAAGGGCTCTGGACTAACTCCTCTTGATTCCTCTGAATAAGAGTTGAGGCGCTATATGAAGCTCTCGTGGTTAAGCACAAGTAAGGCACACACACACAAGCCAAGCATATAATATGAATGAGCAATATGAATAGATGTAAGGCACAACACAAGCATATAAGATATGACAATATGAATGATGCAATACACAAATAAAAGAGAGAGAGGGTTGAGAGACAATTGATCAAACGCAAACAACAAGATGTGTTTCGAGGTTCGAGCACCAAGCTCTACGTCCCCGCCTTCACCGAGAAGGATTTCCATCCACTAGGAGTACTGAACTCCTCTCTCAACCATACAACCGCCATCGAGGCAATACAAATGGTCTACCGAAGACCGGAGTACCGAACTCCACCAATACAACCAAATCCACCTCACCGAGAGGGATACAAGCACAATCCACCTCTACCGAAGAGGGATATAAATACTAACCAACTCCACCTCACCAAGAGGGAGTAAACCACAACCTCAACCTCTATCAAAGAGGGAGCAACCACAAAGAAAGATTTACAACAAGGTGGTATATCTCAACTACAAACCAATTTCTTTTCCCACAAATAAAGATCCTATAGAATAGGATAGAATGATATAGCTCAAGTGGAAAACAAAGTGTTTTGATCAAAGAAATTCTCTTGGAAAAATACCAAATAAATATAGATTTTTAGATCAAGAAACTAATTCCCAAAACCTATTTTCTTTGAAATAAAACAAAACACTTTAAAACAAATAAGATGGATCTTTTTGCTCTTTAAACACTTTTGAAAACTTGCTTTGAAAAACAGAGAATAGGGAAATTTTTGCTCTGAAAAATCTTACCAAAATCCCAAAGAAATGGGGCTTAAATAGCCCTCCATCAAAAACTAGCCGTTGGGACTGTTTGTCAGTCCTGGCGGCTGGCGGTCGACCGCCAACGGTCATATTTTTGACCGTTGGAGGAAGCTGGTCGACCGCCCAAACCAGAGAGCAAAGCTCTCTGGCCGGTCGACCGCTCGGTCGACCGTGCCTTGAACCTGGCCAACGTGCACAAGCTTGTGCACGTCGGTGGACCGACCCGGTCGACCGACTCTGGATCCGGTCCACCGGCCCGGTCGACCGCCAGAGCCTGGCAGGTGCTGTTTTGGGACAGAAAAACTTGTTTTAAATAATTCTAAAAATTCCATAAATCTTCTAAAAATTTCACAAAAATAGTTTCTAACATTATATATGCTATACAAACATGTGATAAAAATTTTAACACAATTATCAAACATTTTGAACCATTTTTGTGCCTTACAATTATTTTTGAAAACAAAAACCTATATTTTTCCAAACTTTGATTTTCAAATAAACTTTGTCCAAAACATATCCAAATACAAAACATGATACTTAAACATTTTAAAACATGTTGCATATGGACATAGGTCAAATATACATGAAACATATACATATCATTGTTTTTGTCTTTTATTTCCAAAAATATGTTTTGTTAAAAACACAAAACACCCAACCTCATGAATAGGCATCTCAACATAAGTTTGTCTAGGAAATTAAGCTTACATGTATATAGAATATATCTAATATACACTTAAACAAAGTAAACTTGTATTGATACTATCTATTCATGAAAACCATATCGGTTAAACCAAAAATCGAAAACCAATATCCAAAACATGAAACATGTGTGTATTGTGAACTTGAGCATATCACACTATCTAATCTTTACACAAGGATCTAAAACACAAACTAAATTAGGATACCTAAGTCTTCTTGACGATCTCCATCTTCAAGTTGACTCGATCCAAAACTCCGTGATCCACCGAGCTAGACTCCAACGAGTGCTATGTATGATTTTTTATGCTCGGTCTCTTGAATCACCATATGAAAGGCTTCAAAACTCCTTTGTTGAAGCTAATCACCAATTAACATCTTGATTAATGATCTGAAACTAAACATCACAAGATTATTAGTAAACATAACTACATGAGTTAATCATCATCAAAACTAGAGTGGAAGGCCTCTGGGCCAACAATCTCCCCTTTTTTGATGATGACAAAACTCATGGAGTTATATATGCATGGATTAAAGTTAAGCTTCAAGAAGCTCCCCCTTAACTCATGCATAGGAAAT
This sequence comes from Agave tequilana, assembly GCA_038442645.1. Classification (NCBI taxonomy): domain Eukaryota; kingdom Viridiplantae; phylum Streptophyta; class Magnoliopsida; order Asparagales; family Asparagaceae; genus Agave; species Agave tequilana. The sequence goes on from JAVJIF010023523.1 coordinate 52,870, forward strand.
AAGCAATAAGATATGGCAATGAAGCACATGCATAAATAAACTTGTATGCAAATATAAGGAGATAAACATGCCAATCAAACATAAAACTCATAAATTCTTTTTCTCCTATTTGAAAAACAAAACATATATGCATAAACATAAATCCTGAAAACATGCATATATACCAAATACTTCTCCCCCTTTTTGTCAATTATCAACAAAGGGGTAAAGTAAAAAACAAAATAATATTCTCCCCCTTTTTGTTCGAAACAAAGAATCAATAAAGGGGTAAACTCAAATCAAATCAATAATAAGAATATATGCGATGTACATTCATGAAGAGGAAGACGCAGAGTTAACTTCCCTACATATATACATTATGTGAAAGGGAGATGATAAGCCCTAATTTACATAATGCATAATATGCAATGCATAAAAGGAGATGTGAAGCTCCGCCTACACACGTGTATCGCATAAAGAAGAATTGTCAAGCTCCTCAATATAAGATACACTCAACATGAATCTATATGTAGAAGAGATGTTAAGCTCCCCTTGCATATAGGCAATATAAATCAAAACATTTTTTTTTAAAATTTTGTTTTTATTGTTTTGTTTTTATTTTTAATTTTTGTTAAAACAACATTTTGAATTTTCTCAATAAAACAATCAAATTATTTTTAAAGATACCAACTGAAAGTAAATAAGGCATTGATACCAATTGAGAGAAAATAAATAAAATCTTGATACCAATTGAAAGAAATAGATCAATAGATATCAATTGAAAGTAAACAAAATCTTGATACCAATTGTGAATATTTGTCATTTAGAACATATGACACCAAAATAAAATCAATTTTCAACATAAAGTGTGGGAGTAGAAATCAACGGTAAACAAAATACCAATTGAAAGATAAAAATACGAATTTTCTCCCCCTTTATAAAATACCAAATAAAACGATGCATAAGCTTGTTTAAGATACCAATTGAAAACTCATTAATAGAAACATGATAGTCATTAAACATTCAAGCTTTGCATAATCAAAATTTGTGCTCAAGAATATAGGGATATAGTAAGCACAAATAAAACATGTATAGGTGTATGAAAAATGAGTACCAATCAAATAGATGATACCAACTGAAAGCATACATACACAAAAACAATATATGAGTATACAAAAATGTCAATATTGATATCAATTGAAAAGATCCAATGATACCAATTGAAACAACAATAATATCAAGTGTATACCTCATATCCTATCACCCATTTCATGCTCACGTTTAAAATGATTTTCAATATAAAGCATACATGTGCCTGGTCTCCAGCCAACCGCCCTTTGAAGGTAGGGGTTTTCAAAAATAGGTTTGAAAATATAGTATGTTTGAAAAACTCTACTATAACGAAGAATCCCGCAACTAGTTAAATGAAAAACTTGTAAACTAGTACGAAATCCTTCAAGCAAGGAATAAAACAAAATTATATTTCATGAAACACATGTAAATCAAATGGTCACTAAACACTCAAAGTCCATAAAGCCCATATCATACTCATGAAAACATAATCATGAGAAACATTTAATGACGTGAGTGCACAAGTGTTATGTGAAACACATAATCATGAAATTTGACAATAAAGCTCAATATTCCTTAAAACATGAAAATCATAAAAACTCGATTTCTTCAAGGCGTATGTATGTCAAGTACAAACTAAAGTATGTTGGCCCAAAGGCCTTCCACTCTAGTTTTGATGATGATTAACTCATGTAGTTATGTTTACTAATAATCTTGTGTTGTTTAAGTTTCAGATCATTAACTAAGATATTAGTTGGTGATTAGCTTCAACAAGGTGTTTAGAAGCTTTTCATGATGATTCCAGGGCCAAAGCGTCAAGATCACACATTGCCTAGCCCATGGATGGAGTTTTGGAGCAAGTCTACTTGAAGATGAAGATCGTCAAGAAGACTTAGGTATCCATAGTTTAGATAGTGTGTTTTTAGATCCATTTGTAAAGTTTAGTATAGTTGATATGCTCAAGTGCACACAACACACAAAAGATTTATGTTTTGGATTTTGGTTTTCATGAATAGTAGATCAAACAAGCTTAAATAGTTTTTTATGTATATTAGATATGTTCTAGATATACATACATGGTTTTAACTTCCTATACAAGCTTATTTTGATGTCCCTATTCATGTGTTGAAAAATCAAGTTTGATAAAATACAAGTGTTGGTTTTGATAAAATTGGCAAGACACAAAAATGAATTGATATGATTGATATATGTCTTGAAATTTTTATCACAAGTTTGTGTTTCAATACAAAATGTTAAACAAGTTTTATGGGATTTTCAGAAAAGATAAAAGATTTTTATAAAATAATTTTCCCAATTTTTCTGACCCAGTTTTTGTTCCAGGCTTCAACCAAGTCGACTAGTAGCCTGACTAGTCGACTAAGGCTGAGGTCGGTCGACCGGGCCGGTCGACCGACGTGCACAAATCTGTGCACGTTTGGAGGCACTGGACGGTCGACCGCTCCGGTCGACCGGAGCACTTACAGTGCTCTCTGTTTGTTTCGGTCGACCGGGCCGGTCGACCGTTGCCTGTCAGAGCTGCCAGCTCAGCTCTAACAGCTAGTTTTGTATTGGGGCTATATATACCCCATCTCTTCATAGTTTTTGTACAAGTTTTTAAGGGCAAAATTCCAGACTTTCTCTATTGTTTTAAAAGAGTTTTTAAAAGAGTTTTGAGCCAAAAAGAATTCATCTTATTTGTTTTTAGGTTTTTAGAAAAATCAAAGAAAAGAATATTTTGGGAGATTTGTCTTGGTTTTCATTCTATATCTTTTGCAAGAATTTTCCCAAGTGTTTTTCTCTGTTGCTTGTTTTCCAAACACCTAGTTTTCCACACTTGAGCTATCTTCTATCCTAATCTATTAGGATCATTTGTTTTGTGAAAAAAGAAAAAGGAAAGAGGTTTGTGGTTGAGATATACCACTTGTTGAAAACCCTTGATTTCTTGGTTGCTCCCTCTTTGGTAGAGGTTGAGGTTGTGATTTGGGTTGTTGGTTTGCTCCCTCTATTGTGAGGTGGAGATTGGTGTTTACTCCCTCTTGGTGAGGTGGAGTTGGTTGTTGGTTTGTATCCCTCAAGTGTGAGGTGGATTGGTTGTTGTATTGGCTACGGGCCTACCCCTCGGTTGTGAGGTGGTTGTTTGAGAGAGGAGTTAGGTACTCCATTGTTGTAAAATCCTTCTCGGTGAAGGTTCCCTCGGTGGGAGTCCTCGGTGGACGGTATAGTGGATTGGAAATCCTACACGGTGGTGTAGGCGGGGATGTAGAGAAAGGGTGCTCGAACCTCGAAACATATCATTGTGTTTGCGTTTGATCCACTTGTCTCTAAACTCTCTCTCTTTACATTTGTGCAAAGCATCATACTTCATTCATATCATATTTGCTTGTGTTGAGCATAATTCATATTTTCATATCATATCTATTTGCTTGTGTTGTGCCTTGCATATATTCTTATTGCTATTCATCCTTATTTGCTTGGCTTGCTTGTGTGTGTGCCTAACTTATACTTAACCACAAGAGCTTCACATAGCACCTCAACCCATTCAAGGGGAATCAAGAGGAGTTAGTCCAGAGCCCTTCACGGGGAATTCGGCTACACTTGTTGTGTTGTATTAAGTTTGTGCAAGATTTGCATTAGCTTCCGCATTTAGCGCACTTAGTTTTGCATTAAGTTTTAGATTAGCACTAACACCTATTCACCCCCCCTCTAGGTGTTCCCTTTCAATTGGTACCAGAGCTTGGTACTCTGATTTGGTCTAATAACCTAAAGTAAAAGATCTTCATTTTAGGCTAATCTCTTATTTGCATTTGCTTGTTTGCACACATATAGTTTACCATGGCCTTCATGACCCCACCTATATTTGACCCTTCCAACATTCATGTTTGGAAGATTAGGATGACCGTTTATTTACAACCCTAGGTCATAAAGTTTACCTTGCCATTACCAAGGAATCCTTCCTTAGTGATAGCAATCATATAGGGGCCAATGCACAAGCCTTAGAGGCCATTAGAAGCACATTATCTAAAGATTATCTTTTACGTGTTTCTAACGTTGATTCCGCCTTTGCAGTGTGGAATTTGTTGACAACAACCACCACCTCCGAGCTTCAAGTGCAAATCCAAGAAGAGGAATCTAGTTGAGAGTCCGAGTCACAATGCTTCATGGTCCAAGGGAATGACTCCCTTGAGGTACATTCGGAACCCCACTTAGATAATGAAGATTGTGCTAGTTCTTCAAATGATTATGTTGATCCTCATGCTTTGAATGAAGAACTTTCTATTGTTTGTGAAAAATTAATAGAAAAATATATTTGTTGAAAAAGAAAAGTCTAGAAATTGAAAAGAAAATAAAAGTTTGCATTCTAGACTTGATTGTGTTTTGCAAGAGAAAGTTGAGGTCTATAATGAAAGGGATTCATTGAGATCTCAATTAGAACTTGCACTTAAAGAAAATGAATTTTTAAACTCTAAAAATAATTGTGAAACAATTTTGAAGAAAAATAAAAATTTGTCTTCTAAAATTGATTTTATTTTAAAAGAGAATATTGATTTGAAAATAAAATTATTTCCATTTCAAATGATTTAGATGTGTGTTTAAAGAAAAATGTTGTTTTGAAAAATAAGATTGATGAACATGTTTGCCATGCTAGGGTAGTTTCACCTAGATCACCTCTTGCATGCTCCACTTCTTCTATGATTAAAATGATATAAACATGTTGAAGAAGAAAATAGATTGTTTGAGCTCCACTATGAGCCAATGTGCTATGAACCATACACGGTTGGAAACCTTGGTTCGAAAGAAATAAGTTCCATCATTTATGCATGCACACCCTCCACGGCATACACATGCTCCACACAGACACCATCAACACATGTATGCTCATGTGTACACATGTACACATTGTGACCGAAAAGGCCATCTTGCTAAATTTTGTTTTGATAGAATACATGTTTCTAATTTAGCAAAGAAGTTTGTTTGGGTTAGAGAAGGTACTAACCCCCATGGACCCAAGAAGATATGGGTACCAAAGACCACCCCTCCTTTATTTAATGTAGGTGTGGGCTCTCACATGACGTGAGAGTGATGACACCTTGGAGTGGATGAGTTCCGGACTTAAAGGAAATCAATTGGATGTATCACTTTCAAGGGAAGATTTGGTGGAGAGGACCACCATGTTTTGGAGACAAGGAGAGTTGCCTTCTAGGTTTTGGTAACAATTCTTAACTCCTTATTGTTGTTTACATGCTTTCATATTGATGTTTTATAGCATGTTTCATTGTCTATGGATTAGTATGTAAATGCCATGATTATTAGATCCTTGACATACATGTATAGTATTTGAGACACACATGCTTGCATGAACCCATTCTTAGTGTTCTCACTTTTGTTTAAGCTATAATGTACATCATGAATCTAATACATGTGAATTTACATAGTAATCATGTTTTAGTTTTATCATGATGATTTTTATATTGTATTTTGATGCTTCTTGTTAAGATTACTTGTTTAGATGTTAGTTTTCATTAAGACTAGGATTTATATTTGTACATATAGTGGGCCACAAATAAATCTATATATGTTTGAGTTGAATGCTTATTTGAATCCATTAAATGTGTTAGTATAGTCTAGTTTTGATGATTCATACATTTTAAACTTGTATTCTCATTTTTGAATTTGTTTTATGAGTTTTTCACTTCATGTATATGTTTGTATTGCCAACTTTAAGATATACATGTATACCCCTTGAGTCATTTGCCTTTCATGCAAATCTATATATGGACTCAATTGTGTTTAGGGATATGTATGTATACTTATTATGTTGACAATTCATACATATACCTTGAAATGAAATTTGTTTTGGTGAAGATTTCTTGATTTTGTGTTTAATTGTTTAACTTAATGTATATGTCTATCTTGTCCAAACTATTAGATATACATGTTTATCCTTTTTGAGCCACATGCCTTAATGCATATATTTTGTGGACTCGTTGTGTTTTGGATATGTATGTATACTTTAGTTTGTATTAGACATACATATGCTATGAAGATTAAATAAGCTTTGATGATTTCGTGTTTTCATGATTAAGGAATAATTGAGCTTAATGAAAAATTTTCATGATTATGATATTCACACTTTATATATACACTCACTTTTATTGCTTGCTCATGTTTTGTTTTCATGAGTCAAAATTGTGCTCAACTAGATTAGAGTATTGATTATCATGTGGATTTCATGTTTTATGAAAATTATTTTTAGTTTATTCCTTGCTTGAAGGATTTCATACTAGTTTTAAAAGTTTTTCTATTTGACTAGTTCGTATTCTTCAATTTGGTAGAGATTTTCAAACAAAACTATAATTTCAAATCTATTTTTGAAAACCCCTACATTCCATGGGCGGATGGATGGGAGATCATGGTCTTGTATGCTCTAAAATGAAAATCATTTAAAACTTGAACCTTGATTGGGAGGTATTGTAATATGATGTATACACTTGAACTTATTGCTATGTCAATTGGTATCATTGAACTCTTTCAATTGGTATCATTTTGATCCTTTTGTATACTCATATGTTTATTGTGTATGTATATTTTCAATGGTATCATCTATTGGTGATTGGTACTCATTCTATTTCATACACTTTTATTTATGCTTAAGATATAAATTTTTCACAAAATCTTGTTTATGCTAGTGCTTGAGCTTCAATTTTTGTTTCAATTGATTACTTTTAAATTAGTATCAAACCCATGCATCATTTTAGTTGGTATTTCATAAAGGGGAGAAAATTTATTTTGTCTTTCAATTGTGATTCTTCAATTGGTATTAGTTTCCCACTCCCTTACTTTATGATTGAAAATTTCATATTGGTATCATATGTTTAATATGAAAATTATTTACAATTGGTATCAAAATTTTGTTTAGGCATTCAAAATTTATTTCAATTGATATCAAGATGTTCATGTGTTTTTGCTTAAAATTGGTATCTAAAAATTTTGTTTTTAAGAAAAATACAAAAGTTTTGATTTGTATTGACTATATGCATATAGATTCATGATGAGTGTATCTTGTATTTAAGGGCTTAACATCTCTTCGTTATGTGGTACACGTGTGTAGGGGGAGCTTCACATCTCCTCTTATGCATTACATAATGTGTGTTATATGAATTAGGGCTTAACATCCCTCTTTCATGTAATGCATATGTGTAGGGAAGCTAACTTAGCGTCTTCCTCTTCATGAATGTATATAGCATATAACATCTATTGATCTTTATTTATTTTCAATTGATATCAAGATGCTTCATTGACATATTTATCTATTGATATCATGTTGTTTATAGTAACCCCTTCTTGATCTTTTTGTTTGACAAAAGGGGGAGAAAATTTATTTGATTTGATTTTACTTTGAACCCTTTGTTGATGATTGACAAAAAGGGGGAGAAGTATTTGAGTTTATATGCATGTTTTCATTGCTTAAGGGGGAGAAGTATTTGTCTTCCTTGTTATTTATGCATATATGTTTTTGTATTGCAAATAGGAGAAAAAGATTTTGATTTATACTTGTTGCATGTTTTATCTCCATACTTGCATACATATTCATGTGTTTCAATTCCATATCTTATTATTTATGTCTATGCATGAGTTAAGGGGGAGCTTCTTTGAAGCTTAACTTTAATCCATGCATATATAACTCCATGAGTTTTGTCATCATCAAAAGGGGGAGATTGTTAGCCCAAAGGCCTTCCACTCTAGTTTTGATGATGATTAACTCATGTAGTTATGTTTACTAATAATCTTGTGTTGTTTAAGTTTCAGATCATTAACCAAGATATTCGTTGGTGATTAGCTTCAACAAGGTGTTTAGAAGCTTTTCATGATGATTCCAGGGCCAAAGCGTCAAGATCACACATTGCCTAGCCCATGGATGGAGTTTTGGAGCAAGTCTACTTGAAGATGAAGATCGTCAAGAAGACTTAGATATCCATAGTTTAGATAGTGTGTTTTTAGATCCATTTGTAAAGTTTAGTATAGTTGATATGCTCAAGTGCACACAACACACAAAAGATTTATATTTTGGATTTTGGTTTTCATAAATAGTAGATCAAAACAAGCTTAATAGTTTTTTATGTATATTAGATATGTTCTAGATATACATACATGGTTTTAACTTCCTATACAAGCTTATTTTGATGTCCCTATTCATGTGTTGAAAAATCAAGTTTGATAATACAAGTGTTGGTTTTGATAAAATTGGCAAGACACAAAAATGAATTGATATGATTGATATATGTCTTGAAATTTTTATCACAAGTTTGTGTTTCAATACAAAATGTTAAAACAAGTTTTATGGGATTTTCAGAAAAGATAAAAGATTTTTATAAAATAATTTTCTCATTTTTCTGACCCAGTTTTTGTTCCAGGCTTCAACCAAGTCGACTAGTAGCCTGACTAGTCGACTAAGGCTGAGGTCGGTCGACCGGGCCGGTCGACCGACGTGCACAAATCTGTGCACGTTTGGAGGCACTGGGACGGTTGACCGCTCCGGTCGACCGGAGCACTTACAGTGCTCTCTGTTTGTTTCGGTCGACCGGGCCGGTCGACCGCAGTTGCCCAACGGTCATATTTCCGACCGTTGGCGGTCGACCGGGCCGGTCGACCGTTGCCTGTCAGAGCTGCCAGCTCAGCTCTAACGGCTAATTTTGTATTGGGGCTATATATACCCCATCTCTTCATAGTTTTTGTACAAGTTTTTAAGGGCAAAAATTCCAGACTTTCTCTATTGTTTTAAAAGAGTTTTTAGAAGAGTTTTGAGCCAAAAGAATTCATCTTATTTGTTTTTAGGTTTTTGGAAAAGTCAAAGAAAAGAATATTTTGGGAGATTTCTCTTGGTTTTTATTCTATATCTTTTGCAAGAATTTTCCCAAGTGTTTTTCTTTGTTGCTTGTTTTCCAAACACCTAGTTTTCCACACTTGAGCTATCTTCTATCCTAATCTATTAGGATCATTTGTTTTGTGAAAAAGAAAAAGGAAAGAGGTTTGTGGTTGAGATATACCACTTGTTGAAAATCCTTGATTTCTTGGTTGCTCCCTCTTTGGTAGAGGTTGAGGTTGTGATTTGGGTTGTTGGTTTGCTCCCTCTATTGTGAGGTGGAGATTGGTATTTACTCCCTCTTGGTGAGGTGGAGTTGGTTGTTGGTTTGTATCCCTCAAGTGTGAGGTGGATTGGTTGTTGTATTGGCTACGGGCCTACCCCTCGATTGTGAGGTGGTTGTTTGAGAGAGGAGTTAGGTACTCCATTGTTGTAAAAATCCTTCTCGGTGAAGGTTCCCTCGGTGGGAGTCCTCGGTGGACGGTATAGTGGATTGGAAATCCTACACGGTGGTGTAGGCGGGGATGTAGAGCAAGGGTGCTCGAACCTCGAAACATATCATTGTGTTTGCGTTTTATCCACTTGTCTCTAAACTCTCTCTCTTTAGATTTGTGCAAAGCATCATACTTCATTCATATCATATTTTCTTGTGTTGAGCATAATTAATATTTTCATATCATATCTATTTGCTTGTGTTGTGCCTTGCATATATTCTTATTGCTATTCATCCTTATTTGCTTGGCTTGCTTGTGTGTGTGCCTAACTTATACTTAACCAACAAGAGCTTCACATAGCACCTCAACCCATTCAAGGGGAATCAAGAGGAGTTAGTCTAGAGCCCTTCACGGGGAATTCGGCTACACTTGTTGTGTTGTATTTGTTGGCCCAATGGCCTTCCACTTTAGTTTTGATGATGATCAACTCATGTAGTTATGTTTACTAATATTCTTGTGCTTCTAAGTTTCAGATCATTAACAGGATATTAGGTTGGTGATTAGCTTCAACAAGAAATTTAGAAGCTATTCATGATGATTCCGGTGCCAAAGCTTAAAGATCATACCTTTGCACTTGGAGAATCACGGAGTTTGGACCGAGTCTACTTGAAGATGGAAGATCGACAAGAAGACTTAGGTATCTAGTTTAGAGTTTGTGTTTTAGATCCATATTTGTAAAGCTTAGTTTAGTTGATATGCTCAAGTGCACAAAACACACACGTTTTATGATTTGACATTTGGTTTTCATGAATAATAGATCAAAACAAGTTTACCTTATACTTATGTATATTAGATATGGTCTAGATATACATACATGCTTTAAACTTGCTAGACAAACTTATTTTGACTATCCTATTCATGTTTTGGAAAAATCAAGTTTGATAAAAATACAAGTTTTATTTTTGATAAAATTGGCAAGACACAAAATGAATTGATATGTTGATATATTGTCTTGAAATTTTATCACATGTTTATGTTTCAACATAAAATGATAAAACAAGTTTTATGGAATTTTCAGAAATGATAAAAGGTTTTTATAAAATATTTTTCCAAAATTTTCTGACCTTGTTTTGTGCTGACAGGCTGGTCGGTCGACCGTCACGGTCGACCGCACCAAGGGCCGGTCGACCGTTGCGGTCGACCGACGTGCACAGACGTGCACGTCTGTTAGGCACAGACACGGTCGACCGGGACGGTCGACCGAGTTGAGAGCTCTGCTCTCGGGTTTTCTCGGTCGACCGGGCCGGTCGACCGCAGTTGCCCAACGGTCATAATTCTGACCGTTGGCGGTCGACCGGGCCGGTCGACCGGCAGTCTGTCAGACTGCCAACTCAGCCTAACGGCTAGTTTTATTTGGGGGCTATATAAACCCCATCTCTTTGGGGATTTTAGCCAAGTTTTTTAAGAGGAAAAATACTAGTTTTCTGAAGTGTTTAAAAGAGTTTTCAAAAGAATTTTAAGTGCAAAAACTTCTCATCTTTATTGTTTTAGGGTTTTTGGAAAATCAAAGAAAAATAGGTTTTTGGGATTTTTGCTTAGATCTTCAATTCTATCATATTGCAAGTATTTTCCCAAAGATTTTTCTTTGTTACTTGTTTCCAAAAACACTTGTTTTCCACACTTGAGCTATCTTCTATCCTAACTATTTAGGATCTTGTTTTTGTGGAAAAAGAAAAAGGAAAGAGGTTTGTGGTTGAAATATACCACTTGTTGTAAACCCTTGATTTCTTGAGTTGCTCCCTCTTTGGTAGAGGTGGAGATTGTTGTATTGGGTTATTGGTTTGCTCCCTCTTAGGTAGAGGTGGAGTTTGGTTGTGAGCCTCTTCGGTAGAGGTGTGTGGATTGGTTGTTGTATTGGCTACGGGCCCAACCCCTTGGTTGTGAGGAGGTTGTTGTTTGAGAGAGGAGTTTGGTACTCCTAGAGTTGTAAGAAATCCTCTTTGGTAGAGGTTCCCTCGGTGGGAGTTGAGATAGTGGAAATCCTACACGGTGGTGTAGGCGGGGATGTAGAGCAAGGTGCTCGAACCTCGAAACAAATTTTGGTGTTTGCGTATTGATCCATTGTCTCTCTAACTCTCTCTCTTATAATTGTGCAAAGCATCATACTCATCATCATATCATACTTGCTTGTGTTGAGCATTGATTCATTCATATCATATATTGCTTGTGTTGTGCCTTGCATTTCTTATTGTCATATCTATTATATGCTTGGCTTGATTGTGTGTATTTCATATTGCTTGGATTGCTTGTGTGTGTGCCTAACTTATACTCATCCAACAAGAGCTTCACATAGCACCTCACCCATTTCAAGGGGAATCAAGAGGAGTTAGTCCAGAGCCTCGCAAGGGGAATTCGGCTACACTTGTTGTATTGTATTAGTTTGTGCATAATTTGCATTAGCTTCCGCATTTAGCGCACTTAGTTTGCATTAAGTTTCTTAGATTAGCACTTACACCTATTCACCCCCCCTCTAGGTGTTTTTCAATTGGTATTAGAGTTAGTGCTCCTGATACTTAGGCTTAACATCCTAGGAGTGATCCATTTGCTTGCTAATCTCATTTGCATTTGTTTGTTTGCACATTCATATATAGTTTACCATGGACTTCATGACCCCTCCTAGCTTTGACCCTTCCAACATTGATGTTTGGAAGTATAGGATGTCCATGTACCTAAAGACCCTAAGTTTGCATGTCTTCTTTGCCGCCACCAAGAGATGTTATCTTGGTGATGGTAATCATATAGGGGCCAATGCACAAGCCCTAGAGGCCATTAGAAGCACTCTTCCTAAAGATTATCTCTTATGTGTTTCTAACTTTGATTCCGCCTTTGCAGTGTGGAACAAATTGACAACCACCACCACCTCCAAGCTTCAATTGCCAATCCAAGAAGAGGAATCTAGCGGAGAATCCGAGCCACAACAATGCTATATGGTCCAAGGGAATGACTCCCTTGAGGTACACTCGGAAACTCCATTAGATAGTGATGATGATGCTAGTTCTTCAAATGATCATATTGATGCCCATGCTTTGAATGAAGAACTTTTCATTGTTTGTGAAAAACTAATTGAAAAATATAAGATTTTGAAAAAGAAAAGTCTAGAAATCGAAAAAGAAAATAAGTGTTTGCATTCTAGACTTGATTGTGTTTTGCAAGAAAAGGTTGAGGTCTATAATGAGAGGGATTCATTAAAATCTCAACTTGATCTTGCACTTAAAGAAAATAATTTTTTGAAAAATAAAAATGATTGCCATGTTCTTTTGAAGAAAAATGAAAACTTGTCTTCAAAGGTTGATTTTGTTTTAAAAGAAAATGATTCTTTGAAAATTAAGATTGCTTCAATTTCTAAAGATTTGGATGCATGTTTAAAGAAAAATGAATTTTTACAAAATAAGATTGATGCACATGTTTGCCATGCTAGTGTAGCTTCTTCATCTAGTCTACCTAATGCATGTACCTCTTCTTCTAGGATCAATGATGATATTTGTATGTTAAAGAAGAGAGTAAATTGTTTGGGCTCCGCTATGAGCCAATGTGCCATGAACCACACACGGTTGGAAACCTTGGTTCGAAAGAAACAAGTTCCATCCTTTATGCATGCACACCTATCACGGCATACACATGCTTCACACGGACACCATCAACACAAGTATGTTCATGTGTACACATGTACACATTGTGGCCGAAAAGGCCATCTTGCTAAATTTTGCTATGATCGTTTACATGTTGAAAATTTAGCCAAGAAGTTTGTTTGGGTTAGAGAAGGGACTAACCCCCATGGACCCAACAAGATGCGGGTACCAAAGACCACCCCTCCTTTGTTTAATGTAGGTGTGGGCTCTCACATGATGTGAGAGTGATGACACCTTGGAGTGGATGCGTTCCGGACTTCATGGAAATCAAATTGGATGCATCACTTTCAAGGGAAGATTTGGTGGAGATGACCACCATGTTTTGGAGACAAGGAGAGTTGCTTCTTCGGTTTTGGTAACAATCCTTTACTCCCATTTATTGTTTACATGCTTTTCATGTTTTAATGTTTATAGCATGTTTTTGATGTCTATGGATTAGTATGTTCATTCCATGTTTATTAGATCCTTGACATACATGTATAGTATTTGAGACACATATGCTTATATGAACCCATATTTAGTGTTCTCACTTTTGTTTAAGCTATAATGTACATCATGAATCTAATACATGTGAATTTACATAGTAATCATGTTTTAGTTTTATCATGATGACTTTTATATTTGTTTTGATGCTTCATGTTTTGAATATATGTTTAGATATTTGTTTTCATTAAGACTAGTTATATACTTGTACATAGAGTGGGCTACAAATAAATCTATATATGTTGAGCTTGATTGCTTATTTGAACCCATTAGATGTGCTAGTATAGTCTAGTTTTGATGATTCATACATTTCAAACTTGTATTCCATTTTTGGATTTGTTTTATGATTGTGTGTTTCACTTCATGTATATGTTTGTATTGCCAAACTTTAAGATATACATGTATACCCCTTGAGTCATTTGCCTTTCATGCAAATCTATATTTGGACTCAATTGTGTTTAGGGATATGTATGTATACTTCATGTTTGACAATTCATACATACCTTGAAATGAAATTTGTTGTGATGAAAATTTAGTTTTTCATGTTTCATGTATTTATGTTTAACTTCATGTATATGTCTATCTAGTTCAAACTAATCTTATACATATACATCTTTTTGAGCCACGTGCCTTCATGAATATACATTTAGTGGACTCGTTGAGTTTTGGATATGTATGTATATTTTAGCTTGTATTAGATATACATATGCCTTGAAGATTAAATAAGGAGTTTTATATGATTTTTCATGTTTTTGATGGAATTATGTTTTAAGGAATAATTGAGCTTAATGAAATATTTTTCATGATTATGATCTTCACATATTATTTGTACACTCATATCTATTGCTCATGTTTTGTTTCTCATGAGTTATGCTTTTTTGGTTAGAGTGATGATTATCATGTGAATTTCAATTTTGTTTTATTCCTTACTTGAAGGATTTCGTGCTAGTTAACAAGTTTTCCATTTAACTAGTTGCGGTGTTCTTCATTTTGGTAGTGATTTTCAAACAAAACTACATTTTCAAATCTATCTTTGAAAACCCCTACCTTCCAAGGGCGGTAGGATGGGAGATCACGTTCATGTATGCCCTAAATTGAAAATCTTTAAAACTTGAATTATGATTGGGTGGTAGTGAATATGAGATATACACTTGATCTTATTGTTATGTCAATTGGTATCATTGAACTCTTTCAATTGGTATCACTTTGATCTTCTTGTATACTCATATATGTTTTGTATGTATGTATGCTTTCAATTCCAAGTATATCAATTTCTATTGGTATCTATTTTCCATACATATATATGTTTGTGTTTATGCTAGTGCTTGAGTTTCAATTTTGTTTCAATTGATTACTTTTAAATTGGTATCAAGACTATGCATATTTTAGTTTGTATTTCATAAAGGGGGAGAAAATTTGATTTTGTATTTCAATTGGTATTTGTACTCCCACACTTTATGATTAAAAGTTGTTATTTTAAACATATGATATCAACATCAAATTAAAATGAACAATTCTTACAATTGGTATCAATGTTTCTATGTAAAATCTTTTCAATTGTATCATATTTAAGAAATTCAAATTTTGTTTTGGTTTCAAGATTCATGTTTAAGAATTCAAGACTTATATTTAATTACAATTGGTATTTCCAAAATTTTGTTTAAAGAAAATATTCAAAGTTTTGATTTGTATTTCCTATATGCAAGGAGAGCTTAACATCTCTCTTACATATAGATTCATGTTGAGTATATTATAAATTGAGGAGCTTGACAACTCTTCTTTATATGATATACGTGTGTAGGGGGAGCTTCACATCTCCTCTTATGCATTACATAATATGTGTTATGTGAATTGGGGCTTGTCATCCTTTCTTCATGTAATGCATATGTGTAGGGAAGCTAACTTAGCGTCTTCCTCTTCATGAATGTATATAGCATATAACATATATTGATCCTTATTTATTGGTATCAAGATGCTTCATTGACATATTTATCTATTGATATCATGTTGTTTATAGTCACCCCTTATTGACCTTGTTTTTGTTTTAGACAAAAGGGGGAGAACATTGTTTTATTGTTTTTGATTGACTTAAAAGGGGAGAAAGACTTTTACCCCTCATTTTATTGTTTGGATTGTTTAACCCCTTCTTGATCTTTTTGTTTGACAAAAAGGGGGAGAAATATTTGTTTGATTTGATTTTACTTTGTTTACCCCTTTGTTGATGATTGACAAAAAGGGGGAGAATTATTTGAGAGTTCAACATGCATATATAAAACTCAAATTACTTCTATGCATGATTGGTACAACTTTTATATGCATGCTTATGTTTTATATGCATATACATGCTTATGTTTTATATGTTTTAATCTCAAGAATATTAAGTTTAATTGATATATAGAGTTTGCTTTGTAATTGGTATCTAGAGCTTATTTTGTTTTGAATATTCCATTTGATATCTAGAACCATTTATTGTTTATGCATATGCATGTTTCATGTTTGATATTCATTGCATATATTTATTGTTTATCCCTATGCATGAGTTAAGGGGAGCTTCCTTGAAGCTTATCTTTAATCCATGCATATATAACTCCATGAGTTTTGTCATCATCAAAAAGGGGGAGATTGTTGGCCCAATGGCCTTCCACTCTAGTTTTGATGATGATCAACTCATGTAGTTATGTTTACTAATATTCTTGTGCTTCTAAGTTTCAGATCATTAACAGGATATTAGGTTGGTGATTAGCTTCAACAAGAAGTTTAGAAGCTATTCATGATGATTCCGGTGCCAAAGCTTAAAGATCATACCTTTGCACTTGGAGAATCACGGAGTTTGGACCGAGTCTACTTGAAGATGGAAGATCGACAAGAAGACTTAGGTATCTAGTTTAGAGTTTTTGTTTTAGATCCATATTTGTAAAGCTTAGTTTAGTTGATATGCTCAAGTGCACAAAACACACACGTTTTATGATTTGATATTTGGTTTTCATGAATAATAGATCAAAACAAGTTTACCTTATACTTATGTATATTAGATATGGTCTAGATATACATACATGCTTTAAACTTGCTAGACAAACTTATTTTGACTATCCTATTCATGTTTTGGAAAAATCAAGTTTGATAAAAATACAAGTTTTATTTTTGATAAAATTGGCAAGACACAAAATGAATTGATTTGTTGATATATTGTCTTGAAATTTTTATCACATGTTTATGTTTCAACATAAAATGATAAAACAAGTTTTATGGAATTTTCAGAAATGATAAAAGGTTTTTATAAAATATTTTTCCAAAATTTTCTGACCTTGTTTTGTGCTGACAGGCTGGTCGGTCGACCGTCACAGTCGACCGACGTGCACAGACGTGCACGTCTGTTAGGCACAGACACGGTCGACCGGGACGGTCGACCGAGTTGAGAGCTCTGCTCTCGGGTTTTCTCGGTTGACCGGGCCGGTCGACCGCAGTTGCCCAACGGTCATAATTCTGACCGTTGGCGGTCGACCGGGCCGGTCGACCGGCAGTCTGTCAGACTGCCAACTCAGCCTAACGGCTAGTTTTGTTTGGGGGCTATATAAACCCCATCTCTTTGGGGATTTTAGCCAGTTTTTTAAGAGGAAAAATACTAGTTTTCTGAAGTGTTTAAAAGAGTTTTCAAAAGAGTTTTAAGTGCAAAAACTTCTCATCTTTATTGTTTTAGGGTTTTTGGAAAATCAAAGAAAAATAGGTTTTTGGGATTTTTGCTTAGATCTTCAATTCTATCATATTGCAAGTATTTTCCCAAAGATTTTTCTTTGTTACTTGTTTCCAAAAACACTTGTTTTCCACACTTGAGCTATCTTCTATCCTAAACTATTTAGGATCTTGTTTTTGTGGAAAAAGAAAAAGGAAAGAGGTTTGTGGTTGAAATATACCACTTGTTGTAAACCCTTGATTTCTTGAGTTGCTCCCTCTTTGGTAGAGGTGGAGATTGTTGTATTGGGTTATTGGTTTGCTCCCTCTTAGGTAGAGGTGGAGTTTGGTTGTGAGCCTCTTCGGTAGAGGTGTGTGGATTGGTTGTTGTATTGGCTACGGGCCTAACCCCTCGGTTGTGAGGAGGTTGTTGTTTGAGAGAGGAGTTTGGTACTCCTAGAGTTTTAAGAAATCCTCTTTGGTAGAGGTTCCCTCGGTGGGAGTTGAGATAGTGGAAATCCTACACGGTGGTGTAGGCGGGGATGTAGAGCAAGGTGCTCGAACCTCGAAACAAATCTTGGTGTTTGCGTATTGATCCATTGTCTCTCTAACTCTCTCTCTTATAATTGTGCAAAGCATCATACTCATCATCATATCATACTTGCTTGTGTTGAGCATTGATTCATTCATATCATATATTGCTTGTGTTGTGCCTTGCATTTCTTATTGTCATATCTATTATATGCTTGGCTTGATTGTGTGTATTTCATATTGCTTGGATTGCTTGTGTGTGTGTGCCTAACTTATACTCATCCAACAAGAGCTTCACATAGCACCTCAACCCATTTCAAGGGGAATCAAGAGGAGTTAGTCCAGAGCCTCGCAAGGGGAATTCGGCTACACTTGTTGTATTGTATTAGTTTGTGCATAATTTGCATTAGCTTCCGCATTTAGCGCACTTAGTTTGCATTAAGTTTCTTAGATTAGCACTTACACCTATTCACCCCCCCTCTAGGTGTTTTTCAGTATTAAGTTTGTGCAAGATTTGCATTAGCTTCCGCATTTAGCGCACTTAGTTTTGCATTAAGTTTTAGATTAGCACTAACACCTATTCACCCCCCCTCTAGGTGTTCCCTTTCAAAGTATACATATATATCCAAAACATAACGAGTCCACAAATGTATATGCATGAAGGCACGTGTCTCAAAGGATGTATATGCATAATCAATAGTTTGGACAAGATGGACATATACATGAAGCGAAACCACATGATCATAAAACATGTCCAAAATGGGGAATACAAGTTTAAAATGTATGAATCATCAAACCTAGACTATACTAGCACATCTAATGGGAACAAATAAGCATTCAAGCACAAATATATAAAAATTTATTTGTGACCCACTATATGTACAAGTATATATCCTAGTTTTCATGAAAACTAACATCTAAACAAGTAATCAAAAACATGAAGCATCAAATGAGACAAAAATCAACATGATAAATATAAACATGATTATTATGTAAATTCACATTTTATTAGAGCTATGATATACAAAATAGCAAAACAAAGGTGAGAACACAATATATGGGTCCATATGAACATGGGTGATCTCAAATGCTATATATGCATGTCAATGTTCTAATAATCATGGCATTTAACATAATAAAACATCAAAACATGAAGCATCAAAAATAAAAATCATAAACATACATATGATCATTATGTATATGCATGTGCATTAGATCTAGGATTTACATATTAGTTTAAAAACAAGGTGAGAACACATCGATATAGATCCATATTAAACATGGGTGTCTCAAATAACTAAACATGTATATCACTAATCTAATAAACATGGCATATGCATAATGAACAATAAAACAAGACATACTATGAAACAAAGACATGAAAAGCATGCAAACATAAACGGAAGTTAGAAATCGATACCAAAACTAATGAAGGCACCTCTCTAGTTCTCCAAACCAAGGTGGTCTTCCTACCAAAACATCCCTTGAAAGTGATGCATCCAAATAATCCTTTTTAAGCTTGGAATGCATCCACCTCAAGGCACCATAACTCACACGTCATGCGAGAGCCCACACCTACATCAAATACAATAGGGGTGGTCTTTGGTACCCATACTCTTTTGGGTCCATGGGGGTTAGCACCTTTTCTA
The DNA here is from genome assembly GCA_038442645.1 of Agave tequilana. Taxonomy (NCBI): domain Eukaryota; kingdom Viridiplantae; phylum Streptophyta; class Magnoliopsida; order Asparagales; family Asparagaceae; genus Agave; species Agave tequilana. The sequence continues at coordinate 72,236 of JAVJIF010023523.1, forward strand.
ACCCAAACAAATTTATTTGCTAAATTACAATCATTTATACGATCAAAACAAAATTTAGCAAGGTGGCCCTTACGTCCACAATGTGTACACGTGTACACATGAGCATACAGTGTGTGATGGTTGTGACCGTGAGGAGCATGTGTATGCCGTGGAGGGTGTGCATGCAAAGATGGAACTTGTTTCTTTCGAAACAAAGATTCCAAACGTGTATGACTTGAAACACATTGGCTCAAAGTGGAGCCCAAACAATCAATATTCTTCTTAAGCATAGATATGTCATTTTTAATTAAAGAAGAAGTGTGGCATGCAATAGGTGACCTAGATGATGAAGCTACACTAGCATGGCAAACATGAGAATCAATATTATTTTTCAAAGAAGCATTATTCTTTAAAACAATTTCCAAGTACTTTGAAATTGAATCAATTTTGTTTTTCAAAGAATCATTTTCTTTTACTACAAAATCAACTTTTGAAGACAATTTTTCATTTTTCTTCAAAATTATTTCACAATCATTTCTATTTTTCAAAAACTCATTTTCCTTTAGGGCAAGGTCTAGTTGAGATTTAAGTGAGTCACGTTCACTTTATATCTCTTCCTTCTCTTGCAAAACCAAACCAAGCTTTGAACATAAAACCTTGTTTTCATCTTTTAATTCAAAACTCTTTTTTTCAAAAGATTATATTTTTCTAATAATTTTTCACATACAATGGATAGTTCTTCATTCAAGGCATTAGCATCAACATGATCATCACATGGAGAACTAGCATCATCACAATCTAATTGGGTTTCCGAGTATACCTCAAGGGAGTCATTCCCTTGGATATGAAGCATTGTGACTCGGATTCTCCACTATATTCTTCCTCCGGTTGGATTGGTAATTGAAGCTTGGAGGTGGTCAACTTGTTCCACACTGCAAAGGCGGAATCAAAGTTAGAAACAAGCATAAGATATTCTTTGTTTAGCGTGCTTCTAATAGCCTCAAGGGCTTATGTATTGGCTCCCACATGATTATGGTTACCAAGATAGCATTTCTTGGTAGCGGCAAGGAAAACATGCAAGCCTAGGGTTTCAAATACATGGACATCCTAAATTTCCATGTGTCAATGTTGGAAACATCAAACATGGGAGGTGACAAGCAATCCATGAGTGTGTGCAAACAAATATACGTGCAAATGCAAATGATAGATTAGCAAACCAAGATCTCACTCCTAGGTGGTTAAACCAAATATCAGGAGAGTAGGCTCTGATACCAATTGAAATCACCTAGAGGGAAAGAACTAAATGCGGAATTACAAAACTAATTGCAACTACACTTAGTGCAACCAACGAGTGTAGCCGAATTCCCCGTGAAGGGCTCTGGACTAACTCCTCTTGATTTCTCTGAATAAGAGTTGAGGCGCTATATGAAGCTCTCGTGGTTAAGCACAAGAAAGGCACACACACAAGCCAAGCGTATAATATGAATGAGTAATATGAATAGATGCAAGGCACAACACAAGCATATAAGATATGACAATATGAATGATGCAATACACAAATAAAGAGAGAGAGTTGAGAGTCAATTGATCAAACGCAAATAACAAGATGTGTTTCGAGGTTCGAGCACCAAGCTCTACGTCCCCGCCTTCACCGAGAAGGATTTCCAATCCACTAGGAGTACCGAACTCCTCTCTCAACCAATACAACCGTCACCGAGGCAATACAAATGGTCTACCGAAGACCAGAGTACCGAACTCCTCCAATACAACCAAATCCACCTCACCGAGAGGGATGCACAATCCACCTCTACCGAAGAGGGATACAAATACCAACCAACTCCACCTCACCAAGAGGGAGTAAACCACAACCTCAACCACTACCAAAGAGGGAGCAACCACAAAGAAAGGTTTACGACAAGGTGGTATATCTCAACCACAAACCAATTTCTTTTCCCACAAATAAAGATCCTATAGAATAGGATAGAATGATATAGCTCAAGTGGAAAACAAAGTGTTTTGATCAAAGAAATTCTCTTGGGAAAATACCAAATAGATATAGATTTTTAGATCAAGAAACTAATTTCCAAAACCTATTTTCTTTGAAATAAAATAAAACACTTTAAAATAAATAAGATGGATCTTTTTGCTCTTTAAACACTTTTGAAAACATGCTTTGAAAAACAGAGAATAGGAAAATTTTTGCTCTGAAAAATCTTACCAAAATCCTAAAGAAATGGGGCTTAAATAGCCCTCCATCAAAAACTAGCCGTTGGGACTGTTTGTCGTCCTGGCGGCTGGTGGTTGATGATTGCTAAGAATAAAGACAACCAAGGAGTTTGAGAATGTACCGTGTAGCTTGTGGCTAACGGGTCGTGTCCACAAGGAGGGATGCGATGGAAGCTTTTCGATGAGTTGCTTAAAAACAATGAATTAGTGTTCGTTTTTTAGGAAAAAGAGAATGGAAGGAAAAGAGATGAAAAAGAGAAACTTCAATTTTCAGAAAGGATTTGGAGAAGGTGGTTTTAAAAAGCTTTAAGAGTTGTGATGTTGTTTATAATAAGAAATCAAATCTGGGCTTACTATCTTCCTACTCAATTGTCCATTCTTCTCTTAAAGTATTTAGTCCCTCAAGTTCAATTGCAAAACTTAAAGTTAATTCTTTTTAGAAAGCTTTAAGTAAAGCACATAAGATGTGGAAGGGTTGAGTTCTGTTTCTTCGAGAAAGAGTTGGAATCGGATGTTAAAACATAAAGCGCGAAGAAGCAAGGATGAATTAAAAAAGATTCACAAGAAGTTCAAGAAAGAACGGTGAATTCAACTTTCCATTCCCATCATCATGTGCCTTCAAGAACACTTTCAAAGAGAAAGGCTTTTAAGGGAGGCATGCATATGAGTCATCGGGATTTTTCTTTTAAAAATAGAAGAGAAGAAAACAAGAGAGATTCCGATAGCAAGCCCAGAAAAAGCGTTTAGTTACTCATGGAAAACGAAGAACACAACGACATAATAACAAGCATACCGTACTGCAAGTGAAAGAGAAGTCGGCTCGTCCTTTTGTATTGCTGTCACTTCAACCTTCAAGTACAAGCTCTCTGTCCTCTCTCTCACAAGTTTTTGAAACTGGATTACAACTTAAAAAGCAAGATTACAACTTGAATTCTAGCTAACAAAGAACCTAGATCCTAAGAAAATAAAAGCAAAGTTTAATCCTAGTCTTCGCTGCCTTTTTCTCTGCTGAAGGAGGTATTTATAGCCAAAAACCCAACAACCAAGATCCCGGGGAGGTCGGGGGAGCAAACGCTCCCCCTAACTCCCCAAGATTGCCGCGGAAACGCGGCTATTGCCGCGTTTCTGCGGCAATCTTGTGGCCAGGTGGCCACACCAAGAGGGGGTGGCTTCTTTGGGTGAAGGGTTTCTCGTATATCTGGTTGATTTTCTTGTTTCTTCTTCAACCACTGACTGAATCAACATTTGATTTTCTTGGCTTCGATTCCTCGATTCAAGGAGGGATTTTCTCAACTCCTTGATAGCCCAGATTTCTTCACTTCGAGTTTATTCTGAATTATTTCAGAATAAAGTGGGCTTTTGGGCTTGTTCCTCATTTATTTCTTTGAGCATTTGGGCCTACATTTAGCAAAGAAAAAGACAATTATTAATATCATTTATTAGCAAACAAGTATGGTAAAGTGACAACATAAATGCAATGTATGTGACAAATCACACCCCCACACTTATCTTTTGCTCGCCCTCGAGCAAAACATTAGACTAACTTGAATCAATTATTAGACCACTTTCGCAGGTCACTCGATTGCACTGAGCATGTGCAACAAGCCGTTGAACCTCTAGGTCACCCCTAGAGGACGAGTTTTGTCTCGTGAGGGTTTTCAGCAGATTACACCCACAAAATCCAAAAAGGAAAAAGGTTAGTATTTTCGAAAAGCATTTTTTTTTTGTTTTTTTTTTTTTTCTTTTTTTTTTTTTTTTTTTTTTGGAAGGCGAAAATATTTGAAGTATATTTGTGAGAGTTTAAGTAATCTATAAGTTATAGGAATATCAAATTTTTCATTCCTAAACTTAGTCTCCATTCAAAAACATGTTGTTAATTAAAGTAAGGAGTCAAACTGTACTTCTCATCTAGTCTATTAATTTACCCTGAGTCGTATGCACCATCGTGATTGTGAAGTTTACTAAGGGTTTTTCAACATTAACTCCTATGCCTCATATTTATTTATTTATTTATTTATTTTTTTTTTTTTTGTGAAATTTTATCCCTTGATTTCATTAGGCTTTCTAATCTGCCCATGTAACGAGCTTTCAGTCGGTGACACCCAAACCGGACGGTTTTAGGGCACCAGGTGAGAAAACACCCCTAAGGACCTAAACACCCGAGCAGATAAGGCCACGAAACTAAGGTTTTTATTTATACTATGTAACCCTTTTAGGCGTGAATACTTATGCTTCCTGAGGCATAAATACCCAGCTTAATCAAAGTATACACATTATTTATACGAGGTACCCCTTTTAGGCGTGAATACTTATGCTTCATGAGGCATAAGTACCCAGCTTAATCAGAGAATACTTTTTTTTTTTTTTTTCAAGCTTGTCTAATTATCTTTTGCATAAATACTAAGGCTTGCTTAGGCCAAAGCACCTAGCTACTCAATAATTAGACTCTTTTTTTTTTTTTCATAAGGCATAAGAGTCTCTGTTTTCAAACCCTAAGTGTGTAAGTGTATTTTGTGTGCATATGTCATCAAGGTGAATATCAAGACTAAATTACTTTCCCAGATTTTCTTCCTAACCTTAAAAATCAAACAAGTTATCTTATTTTGACCAAGTGAAAGAAATCCGAATTATGATTCTCCTATTCCTTAAAATTGACTTAAATTCTTACAAAAAATATATCAAAATATTGTCTACCCTTTTCTTTTCTTTTTTTTTTTTTTTTTTTTCAGTTATGTTAGAACCCTCCCCCACACTTATCTCATGCATTGTCCCCAATGTATGAAAGAAATGTATAAGTGCATGAAATACCATGGAAAGGAGGAAAGTTACAGATACACTGGGTCAAAAAGACCCATTACCGTCTCATCTACCGGCACCGATTCCAAGAAAGGTTTAAGGCGTTGACCATTTACCTTAAAGTCATTTCCATTCTTGGGGTCACTGATCTCAACTGCACCGTGTGGAAACACGGTCTTTACAACGAATGGCCCAGTCCATCGTGATTTCAATTTTCCTGGAAAAAGATGAAGCCTAGAATTGTAGAGTAAGACTTTTTGACCAGGGACAAAGATTTTTCTTATAATGTGCTTGTCATGGAAAATCTTCACTCTATCTTTAGTGATCCTAGCATTTTCATAGGCCTCATTTCTCAATTCCTCCAATTCGGAAATTTGTAATTTCCGAAGGTCACCGGCCTTAGTCAAATCGAAATTCAACTGCTTGATTGCCCATAAGGCTCGGTGCTCTAACTCAACGGGCAAGTGACAAGGTTTGCCATAGACTAACCTATAGGGAGACATTCCTAAAATCGTCTTGAAAGCGGTCCTGTAGGCCCATAGAGCATCTACAAGTTTTAAGGACCAATCTTTCCGGTTTTGGTTCACAGTTTTCTCCAATATAAGTTTGACTTGTCTATATGAAACCTCAACTTGCCCACTGGTTTGAGGATGATATGGTGTGGACAACTTGTGAGTTATGGCATACTTTCGCATAAGGGCTTCAAAAGATCTATTGCAAAAGTGGGTGCCATTATCACTGATGATAGCACGAGGGGTTCCGAAGCGGGAAAAAATGTTCTCCCTCAAAAACTTTATGACAACCTTGTTATCATTAGTTTTGCATGGAATGGCTTCTACCCACTTGGACACGTAATCCACAGCAACCAATATGTATTGGTTCCCAAATGAGTTAGGAAATGGACCCATAAAGTCGATGCCCCAAACATCAAAGAGTTCTATTTCTAGAATTGGGTTGAGGGGCATCATATTTCGATGTGAGATCCTACCTACCATTTGGCATCTAGGGCACGTCTTGCAAAAATCATAGGCATCCTTGAACAGAGTGGGCCAATAAAACCCGCTTTGTAGCACCTTTTCAGCAGTCTTGCGGGGACCAAAGTGTCCACCGCATGCAAGTTCGTGACAAAAGGACAGAACACTCCTAACCTCCTCATCGGGAATGCATCTCCTAATAATTTGGTCGGAACAGTACTTGAAAAGATACGGTTCTTCCCAAAAGAAATACCGGACTTGGGATAAGAACCGGTAAACATCATTTTTGGACCAATGAGACGGAGTTTGGTTTGTGACTAAGTAGTTCACTATATCAGCAAACCAAGGTTCCCTAGAGATAGCTAAGAGATGTTCATCAGGAAAATCCTCATTGATGGGTAATTCGTTGCATGGAGAATTGGGAATCCGTGAGAGATGGTCAGCAACGACATTTTCTACACCTTTCTTGTCTCGAATTTCGAGATCAAATTCTTGAAGAAGGAGGATCCAACGAATGAGTCGGGCCTTGGCATCCTTCTTCATCATGAGATACCTAAGTACAGAATGATCGGTGAAGATGGTAGTTTTGGACCCTAGTAGGTAGGGACGAAACTTCTCTAAGGCAAACACTACTGCCAAGAATTCCTTCTCGGTTGTAGTGTAGTTCAGTTGAGCGTCATTGAGAGTCCTACTAGAGTAGTAGATCACGTGCTGCTTGTTATCAATACGTTGTCCTAGGACAGCGCCTATGGCAAAATCAGAAGCATCGCACATAATCTCAAACGGCTTAGACCAATCCGGGGCAGATATGATTGGTGCAGAAATCAGCTCTCTCTTAAGCTTCTCCCAAGAAGTGATGCAGTCAGCATCGAAAGTGAAGGACACATCCTTAGCTAACAGATTAGTCAAGGGCCTAGCAATTTTGCTAAAATCCTTGATAAATCTACGGTAGAAACCAGCGTGTCCTAGGAAGGATCTAATGTCCTTAACGCATTTGGGCATGGGAAGCTTAGCAATAACCTCGATTTTGGCTCTATCCACTTCTATTCCTTTCTTGGATATTTCATGACCCAAGACAATTCCATGTTTCACCATGAAGTGGCATTTCTCCCAGTTTAGTGTCAAATGTTTTTCAGCACAACGTTGGAGGACGAGTTCAAGATGGTGGAGACATTGAGTGAATGAATCTCCGTAGATGGAGAAATCATCCATGAAGATTTCTAAGAAGCGCTCTACCATGTCAGAGAAAAGACTCAACATGCAACGTTGAAACGTTGCTGGGGCATTGCATAAGCCGAATGGCATTCGACGATAAGCAAATGTCCCAAATGGACAGGTAAACGTGGTCTTTTCTTGGTCCTCAGGAGCGATAGGGATCTGGTTATAGCCCGAGTAACCGTCCAAGAAGCAGTAGTACTCGTGACCTGCCAAACGTTCAAGCATCTGATCAATGAAGGGAAGTGGAAAATGGTCCTTACGAGTTGCAGCGTTCAGTTTCCTATAGTCAATGCAAACTCGAATCTTCGTGGGAAGTCGAGTTTGAACCAACTCTTTGTTCTCGTTTTCCACTACGGTGAAACCAGATTTCTTTGGGACCGCGTGGACAGGACTGACCCATTGGCTATCCGAAATGGGATAAATTATCCCATTGTCTAAGAGTTTTATGATTTCAGCATGAACAGCCTCTTGCATTATAGGGTTTAACCTACGCTGCGGGTCTCTCTTGGGTGTGGCATCTTCATTGAGATGGATGCGGTGTTGAACGATGGTTGGACTTAATCCCTTGATATCAGTCATAGTCCACCCGATGGCTTCCTTATGTTTTCTTAGAATATCTTTCAAATCTTTTTCTTCCCCATCATTTAAATGGGAGGCAATGATGACGGGAAAGGTCTCTTGTTCGCCTAGATAGGCGTACTTGAGATGCGCAGGAAGGGCTTTCAATTCTAAGGAAGAGGAAGGCTCACTAGAAGGACTAGTCAAATCTGTTGGCTCCATAGTTGGTGAGATCGGGTTTGAAGCCCAATTCACTGCAGAATCTACCACCTGATCGAGATTAAAGTCATCAGACTCTAACTCGAAGTCAATCTCCATTTCTGATTCCAATTCTTCCCCGTGTTCACTTGTCAAGTTCTCAATTTGGTTTACCTCAAAAGTTTGGTCTTCGATGTCACGGGGTTGTTTTCCTAGATGGAAGACATTGACTTCTCTAGTCATGTCTCCAAAGGTTAACCTCATAGACCCATTCCTGCAATTGATGATGGCATTAGCAGTGGCAAGGAATGGTCGACCTAGGATGACCGGAGTTTGAGCCCTACGATTGGAGTTGGACACAGGTTGTGTCTCCAAAACTATGAAATCGACAGGGTATATGAACTCCCCTACCCGAATCAAGACATCGTTAATTTCCCCTTTGGAACTTTAACAGAACGGTCAGCCAGTTGGATGGTGACTCGAGTTGGACTAAGGTCACCCAACCCGAGTTGTTGATAAACAGAGAATGGAAGCAAGTTGATACTTGCTCCCAAGTCAAGAAGTGCACGACTAATCTCGGCTTGTCCTATTGTGCAGGCAATGGTAGGGCTACCTGGATCTTTGTACTTGACAGGGATAGGACCCGAAAATAGCTCACTAATATTAGTGGCTAGGAAGACTTTCTTAGGTACATTAGTCTTTCTCTTCTTGGTGCACATGTCCTTAAGAAACTTAGCATAGGAAGGAACTTGTTGGATGGCATCAAGAAGTGGCACATTTATTTTCACTTGATTAAACATCTCTATTATCTTGTCCATGTGCGGATTTTGCTTATTGTTTTTCAGCCTATTCGGAAATGGTACTATAGGCTGGTGCACCTGGCTGGCTGACTTGTCTTTTTCAGACTCGTCAGATTTTGAAGAGCTTGGATTGGATGAGGTGGAAGCTTGATTGTGGTTGTGCTGAATAGGATTGGTGGGTGTTGACACTTGGTTATCAACTTTCTTTCCTGACCTCAATGTATGCACAGCATTACATTGATTGAATGAAGGATCCTCAGCCAAATGAGCTTGTTGGGAATTCCTCGGATTGGTGACTGGCTGACTAGGCAGGGTACCCTTTTGTCTCTCATTCTGTGGGTTGGCTAGTTGGCTCATTTGAACCTCTAACCTCTGAATGGTTTGCATGAGAGTGTCTTGATTTTTCATATATCTCTCCATGTTCCTTTCAAAGTCAGTCATTCTCCTTTCCAATTGAGGATTCTGGAAGGAGGATTGTGGAGATTGGTTAGGAAAGTTCTGTTGATAATTTGGAAATCTTGGTGGATGGTTGGGGGAATGATTATGGAAATTGGAAAAGTTGGGTTGATGATTGGAAGAATTGTTACCATGTTGGAAGTGGTTAGCATGATTGAATCGTGAATGGTCATTGTTGTTCTGGCTCCATGAGAAATTAGGGTGATTTCTCCAGCCGGGATTGTACGTTGGGGCGTAAGGGTTATTGTTCGGCCTTGAAAAGGCCGCATTCATCGGTTCGTGGTAGGATTGCTGAGCTTGAAACACTGGGCATTCCTCAAACACATGGTTCATGGCTTGACAATAAGTGCAGCCCGGGGGTGGAAATTGGTTCGGGCTGACTTGATTGACTGGACTTGGTTCTTTTGTCTCTAGAGCTTCCAGTCTTCTAGCTAAATTAGCTAACTTAGCCTCATTAGCGATGGACGATTCTATGGAATGGAGACCTCCTTTCGAAGAGATGGAGTTAGGATTCTTAGGGGTCTCACTCGCAGATTCCCATTGGATGGTTTTCTCAGCTAAATTTTCATACAAATCCCATCCCTCATCTTCATCTTTCTGCAAGAAACCCCCTTGGCACATACTTTCTAGGAGGGTTTTGGTGGAATAGTCTAAACCGTCATAGAGAATTTGGCATTGTCGCCATTTCTCTATTCCATGATGTGGACATTGGACAAGGAGGTCCTTAAACCGTTCAAAGTACCTCCAGAACGGTTCACTAGGCTCTTGCTTAAATTGCATGATCGTCTTCCTAATGAGAGCGGTTTTATGGATAGGATAGAATTTCTTCAAGAAGACCTTGATGAAACCATCCCAAGATGTGATGGAACCGGCTGCTAAGCTGTAGAGCCACTTTTTTGCTAGGTCCTTAAGTGCAAACGGGATAAATCTCAACCTAATAGCATCGTCTACAAGGTGTGGGATTTTCATCATAAGACATACTTCCTCAAATTCTCTTATGAAGAAGTAGGCATCTTCGGACTCTAGACCATGAAATTTGGGGAGTGTGTTGATGAATTGAGGCTTGAGCTCAAAATTGTATTCACCAACCGATGGAAGTGAGATGCATGATGGAAGTGAGGTCCTAATGGGGTAGAACCTATCCTGCAGTGATGTGGATTGAGCCATTACCGGATCTGGTCTTGGTTCAAACTTAGGTGGTGATGTGTGTCTAGTCAACCTAGATGAATTAGGGTCTCTCGACCACACTTGCATACACAATCACAATCACAATCACAACAAGTTCAAACAGTAGTCAACAATGAAAATCAACCAAGCCTAGTCTAAGGTATCCTTGACCTAGACAACTCCTAACTGGTTGATTGTCCACAAGAGGTAGAATGTAGACCTTGACCACAAGCTAATCAGCCAGGTCGGGGCAAGAGTGGTGGGAGGTTTTCCGTCAAATGACGTTCCTTAATTAAATAACCACAACTCTTCGGGCTTTCAGCCCTCAATCCCTTTCCTTGACACTGATTTTACAGGAGTCAATTTCCAACACTTTTCCTCTTTAGGATAATCTCCTATTGAGTTCGAGATGTCCCTAAGGCCAACGTCTATCAAATTTTAATTAGGCTTAGGTTGTGCGTGCTTGGAGATGGTTTGTGGGCTAAGGAAGGGTAATGACTTCCCCACCTTATCTTGATTAGGGTTTTGCCCTTAGAATTGATTAGTGCAAGTGTGCAAGATATAGGAAAGTAGCATTCAAAAGCAATAACACCCAAGAATGTTTCCTAAACTATATGCTATGCATACATACCTTGTCTCCAGCTCTCTTCAACAGTAATTGTAAAGAAAACGTAATTAGACAAATGCCTAGAATGCAAGTCTAAACGTTTTTTAAACAATTCACAATCATTCAAATTACTGTTGGATTAAAACAGGGATGGTGATAACAAACTAGCACAAATATGACATAAAAAACTAGAAATTTTTGCAAGCAATATGTCCTGCAAAACAAAGTTTTTAGTAGTCCCAAAAATTTTCAGATTTGCAAAGCAATTTCTTGAAATTCTGTTTCCTACTTTCGAGAGTAGGGGCACAGAATTTTCAAGTCTTCTTGGCAAAGCTTGAATGCTAGATCTTGATCTTCAATGTCCCTGAAACAAACACACAAGAGTTGTTAAAACAACTACACCGTTCCCTCCCCGGCAACGGCGCCAAAAATTGATTGCTAAGAATAAAGACAACCAAGGAGTTTGAGAATGTACCGTGTAGCTTGTGGCTAACGGGTCGTGTCCACAAGGAGGGATGCGATGGAAGCTTTTCGATGAGTTGCTTAAAAACAATGAATTAGTGTTCGTTTTTTAGGAAAAGAGAATGGAAGGAAAAGAGATGAAAAAGAGAAACTTCAATTTTCAGAAAAGGATTTGGAGAAGGTGGTTTTTAAAAAGCTTTAAGAGTTGTGATGTTGTTTATAATAAGAAATCAAATCTGGGCTTACTATCTTCCTACTCAATTGTCCATTCTTCTCTTAAAGTATTTAGTCCCTCAAGTTCAATTGCAAAACTTAAAGTTAATTCTTTTTAGAAAGCTTTAAGTAAAGCACATAAGATGTGGAAGGGTTGAGTTCTGTTTCTTCGAGAAAGAGTTGGAATCGGATGTTAAAACATAAAGCGCGAAGAAGCAAGAATGAATTAAAAAAGATTCACAAGAAGTTCAAGAAAGAACGGTGAATTCAACTTTCCATTCCCATCATCATGTGCCTTCAAGAACACTTTCAAAGAGAAAGGCTTTTAAGGGAGGCATGCATATGAGTCATCGGGATTTTTCTTTTAAAAACAGAAGAGAAGAAAACAAGAGAGATTCCGATAGCAAGCCCAGAAAAAGCGTTTAGTTACTCATGGAAAACGAAGAACACAACGACATAATAACAAGCATACCGTACTGCAAGTGAAAGAGAAGTCGGCTCGTCCTTTTGTATTGCTGTCACTTCAACCTTCAAGTACAAGCTCTCTGTCCTCTCTCTCACAAGTTTTTGAAACTGGATTACAACTTAAAAAGCAAGATTACAACTTGAATTCTAGCTAACAAAGAACCTAGATCCTAAGAAAATAAAAGCAAAGTTTAATCCTAGTCTTCGCTGCCTTTTTCTCTGCTGAAGGAGGTATTTATAGCCAAAAACCCAACAACCAAGATCCCGGGGAGGTCGGGGGAGCAAACGCTCCCCCTAACTCCCCAAGATTGCCGCGGAAACGCGGCTATTGCCGCATTTCTGCGGCAATCTTGTGGCCAGGTGGCCACACCAAGAGGGGGTGGCTTCTTTGGGTGAAGGTTTCTCGTATATCTGGTTGATTTTCTTGTTTCTTCTTCAACCACTGACTGAATCAACATTTGATTTTCTTGGCTTCGATTCCTCGATTCAAGGAGGGATTTTCTCAACTCCTTGATAGCCCAGATTTCTTCACTTCGAGTTTATTCTGAATTATTTCAGAATAAAGTGGGCTTTTGGGCTTGTTCCTCATTTATTTCTTTGAGCATTTGGGCCTACATTTAGCAAAGAAAAAGACAATTATTAATATCATTTATTAGCAAACAAGTATGGTAAAGTGACAACATAAATGCAATGTATGTGACAAATCAGTTGACCGGCCGGTCGACCGCCAACGGTCATAATTTTGACCGTTGGAAGAAGCCGGTCGACCGCCCAAAACCAGAGAGCAAAGCTCTCTGGCCGGTCGACTGCTCGGTCGATCGTACCTTGAACCTGGCCAACGTGCACAAGCTTGTGCACGTCAGTCGACCGACTATGGGTTCGGTCGACTGGCCCGGTCGACCGCCAGAGCCTGGCAGGTGCTGTTTTGGGACAGAAAAACTTGTTTTAAATAATTTTAAAAATTCCATAAATCTTCTAAAAATTCTACAAAAATAGTTTCTAACATTATATATGCTATACAAACATGTGATAAAAATTTCAACACAATTATTAAACATTTTGAACCATTTTTGTGTCTTACAAATATTTCCAAAAACCAAAACCTGTATTTTTCCAAACTTTGATTTTTCAAATAAACTTTGTCCAAAACATATCAAAATACAAAAACATGATACTTAAACATTTTAAAACATGTTGCATATGGACATAGGTCCAATATACATGAAACATATACATATCATTGTTTTTGTCTTTTATTTCCAAAAATACGTTTTATTAAAAACACAAAACACCAAACCTCATGAATAGGCATCTCAACATAAGTTTGTCTAGGAAATTAAGCTTACATGTATATAGAATATATCTAATATACACTTAAACAAAGTAAACTTGTATTGATACTATCTATTCATGAAAACCAATATCGGTTAAACCAAAAACCGAAAAACCAATATCCAAAACATGAAACGTGTGTGTATTGTGAACTTGAGCATATCACACTATCTAATCTTTACACAAGGATCTAAAACACAAACTAAATTAGGATACCTAAGTCTTCTTGATGATCTCCATCTTCAAGTTGACTCGATCCAAAACTCCGTGATCCACCGAGCTAGACTCCAATGAGTGCTATGTATGATTTTTATGCTCGGGCTCTTGAATCACTATGTGAATGGCTTCAAAACTCCTTTATTGAAGCTAATCACAACCTAACATATTAATTAATAATCTGAAACTAAACATCACAAGATTATTAGTAAACATAAGTACATGAGTTAATCATCATCAAAACTAGAGTGGAAGGCCTTTGGGCCAACAGTTTTCGGTTTAACCGATCTTGGTTTTCATGTATAGATAGAATCAAAACAAGTTTATATGGTTTAATGTATATTAGATTTTATCTATATACATGCATGCTTCATATTCTTAGAAAAACTTATTTTGATAACCTATTCATGTATTTGGAGTTTTGTATTTAGACAAAACTTATTTTTGGATTTAATGTCAAAAACATAGATATAATTCTCTTTATGTATATTGGATTCTATCCATATACTATATGCTTCAAAATTGTTTAAATATCATGTTTTTATATTTACATGTGTTTTGGAAAAATCGGATTTCCGTTTCAAAAGTTCTAGTTTTGGAAAATACAGAATTTGGTTTTCGGCAAAATTTTCATAACACAAAAAGAGTTCAAAATGTCTATAACATGGTTTGATTTTTACTCAAACATGTTTGTATATCAAAGATAATACAAGAACTTATCTTTGTGAAATTTTAGAGATTTTATGGGATTTATTTGATAATAAAAAGACCAGTTTTTAAGTCCTGTAATATTCTGTTATGGCTTTTGCCGGTCGACCGGGTCGGTCGACGGAGCTAGGAGTCGGTCGACCGAGTCGGTCGACCGACGTGGACAAACGTGCACGCCAGGTCTGGCTGAGGGCCGGTCGACTGACCCGGTCAACCGTCCAGTGAGCTCTGCTCTCTGGAAAGCCCCGGTCGACCGGGCCGATCGACCGGCAGAGAGTTCTGCTCTCTGTTCTAGGTCACGGTCGACCGGGCCAGTCGACCGAGTCTCCAACGGTCGGATTTCTGACCGTTGGCGGTCGACCGGGTCGGTCGATCGACAGCCGTCGAGGCTGTTGTTTTGCCCCAATGGCTAGTTTTTTCTAGGCCTATAAAATGGGGGTTTCTTGGACTGTTTTTACTAAGTTTTCAAGAGAGAAAATTTTACATACTTCAATTGTTTTTCAACAAAAAGTTTTGGGTTCAAAAATTCTTGATCTTTATTTGTTTTTAAAAAGTGTTTGATAATTCAAAGAAAATTGTCTTTTGGGAATTGGTTTTTAGTCTAACAATTCTACATCTAATTGAAGTTTTTCCCAAGTAATTTTCTTTGTTCAAAACACTTTGTTTTCTCACACTTGAGCTTATCTTGCTATCCTTTATTTTGTGGTAAAAGATTTGGTTTGTGGTTGTTTATACCACCAAGTTGTAAACCCCTCCTTATTTGTGATATCCCTCTAGTGAGAGGTTGATAGTGGAGGTTGTGTTGGCTCTCTCTAGTGAGAGATGGAGATTGTGTTTGGCTCCCTCTAGTGAGAGGTGGAGGTTGTGTTGAAATCCCTCAAGTGTGAGGTTGATTGATTGTTAGAGTGGTGACTTTGTGCCCCATCACTCTAGTGAGAGGTTGATAGTGGAGGTTGTGTTGGCTCCCTCTAGTGAGAGGTGGAGATTGAGTTTGTTTGGCTTTGTGCCTTCCCCTCTTGTGTGATGTAGATTTTTGTATTGGTTGTGCCTTGCTTCTAAGTGTAGAGGTTGTATTTGGTTGAGAGAGGAGTTGTGTACTCCCGGTTATTGTATTACCCAAATCCTCAGTGGAGGTTCCCTGTGTGGGAAGTCCTGTGTGGACGAGATAGTGGAAATCCTTCTGAGTGAAGGCGGGAACATAGAGCTGTGTGCACGAACCTCGAAACATATCCGTGTGTTTGCGATTAATCCACTTTCTCTAACTCTCTCTCTTTACTTTGTGCATTGATTCATATTGTCATATCATATACATGCTTGTGTTGTTTGTATGTGCCTCACTTGTGTTTAACCACGAGAGCTTCATATAGCAGCTCAACTCTTATTCAGAGGAATCAGAGGAGTTAGTTCAGAGCCCTTCACCGGGAATTCGGCTACACTCGTTGGTTACACTAAGTGTGTTGCATTAAGTTTTTAATTTCCGTATTTTGTTCATTAGATTAGCCATACACCTGTTCACCCCCCTCTAGGTGTACTTTCAATTGGTATCAGAGCCTACGCTCCTGATATTAGGTTTAACCACCTAGGAGTGTGATCTTGGTTTTGCTAATCTAGATTTGCATTTGCACTTATATTGTTTGCACACACTCATGGACTATATGACCCCTCCTATATTTGATACTTCCAACATTGTTGTAAGGAAGGCTAGGATGTCCATGTACTTAAAAATCCTAGGCTTGCATGTTTTCCTTGCCACTACCAAGAAATCCTATCTTGGTAATAGCAAGCATATAGAGGCCAATGCACAAGCCCTTGAGGCACTTAGAATCACGCTTAATAAAGAATATTTGTGCTTAGTTTCTCATTGTGATTCCGCTTTTGCAGTGTGGAACACTTTGACCTCCTCCGAGCTTCAATTGCCAAACCAAGTTGAGATGGAATCTAGTGGAGAAGAATCCGAACAACGTTGCTACATGGTCCAAGAGAATGACTCTCTTGAGGTATATTCAGATACTCAACTAGATAGTGCTAGCTCTTTATTTGATGATCTTGATAGTATGGATGTGATGCATTGAATGAAGAGTTATCCATTGTTTGTGAGAACCTCTTTAAAAAATATAAAGTTTTGAAAATGAAAACTTGTAAGTTAAACAAAGAAAAGAAAGATTTATTTTCTAAACTTGAGTTGGCTTTGCAAGAGAAAGTTGAGATTTCTAATGAAAGGGATTCATTGAAATCTAAACTTAATCTTGTCTTAAATGAAAATAAGATTTTGAAAAATAAAAATGATTGTAAAAATGTTTTGAAGAGAAATGAATCTTTAACTTCAAAACTTGATTTTGTTTTAAAGGAAAATGATTCTTTAAAATAAAATTATTTCTATTTCAAAGGATTTGGATTTGATGTCTAATGAAAACATTTCTTTGAAAAAGGATTTAGACACACATGTTTGCCATGCTAGTGTAGCTTCATCATCTAGCTTACCTATTATATGCACCTCTTCTAAAATTGAAGATGATATATCCATGCTTAAGAAGAGTGTTGAATGTTTAGGCTCCACTTTGAGCCAATGTGCTTTGAATCACACACGGTTAGAATCTATGTTTCCAAAGAAACAAGTTCCAAATTTGCATGCACACAAACCACGGTAAACACATGCTCCTCACGGTCACACCCATAACACTTTGTATGCTCATGTGTACACTTGTACACATTGTGGACGTAAGGGCCACCTTGCTAAGTTTGTTATGATCGTATACATGAATCAAATTTAGCAACTAAATTTGTTTGGGTTAGAAAAGGAGCTAGCCCCCATGGACCCAAAATAGTATGGGTACCAAAGACCACTCCTATTTTATTTGATGTAGGTGTGGGCTCTCACATGACGTGAGAGTGATGGTGCCTTGAGGTGGATTCGTTCCGAGCTTAAGAGGACAAATTTGGATGCATCACTTTCAAGGGGAGTTTGGTGGCAAGACCACCATGGTTTGGAGACATGGAGATGTGCCCCTTTGGTTTTGGTATCAATCTCTTACTCCTATTTATGTTTACATGATTTTAGATCATTCATTTGTAGCATGTCTTGTTTTAATGCTCATTATGTCATATGTCATGATTATTAGACTTGTGATATGCATGATTATTATTTGAGACACCCATGTTCATATGGATTTATACTTTGTGTTCTCACATGTGTTTTAGCTATCGTGTATATCATAGATCTAATGCATATGCATTTACATAATGATCATATGAGTTTTTGTTTTGATTTCTATGCTCATGTTTTGACTACATGTTTAGATGTTAGTTTTCATTAAAACTTGGATATATACTTGTACAACTAGTCAGCCACAAATAGACTATTATATGTTTGTACTTGATTGCTCATTTGTACTCATTAGATATACTAGTATAGCCTAGTTTTGATGATTCATATATTTTAACTTGTATTCTATATTTTTGTATATGTTTTCATGTTTATATTTAAACTTCATGTATATGTCATTTTGTCTAAGCTATTAGCTATACATATACATCGTTGAGCCACTTGCCTTCATGTATATACTTTTGTGGACTCGTTATGTTTAGATATGTATGTATACTCTAGTTTATACAAAACATACATATGCCTTGAAGTTATAAATTTAATGAATTTCATGTTTTCATGTTTGTGTTTTAGTTTCATATTGATTGGTCGCTAATGTTGCATATTTAGTATCATATTTCCATACTTATTTTAGAATAAAAGCCTGCATTGTCCTAATTAATTGTTTAATTTATTTGTAGGCCCAATCCTTAAGGAGATGAAGAGAAATGAGCCCAAAAGCCCACGAGAATTCTGAATTAAATCAGAATTAATTCGCACACACTAAATCAGGGCAAAAATCAAGAGGTTGAAACCGGTTGAGAAGAATCCTCTCAGAATCGATCGGTTAAAGCCAAGAATCCAAGGTCATTTCGTCAGAATCAGGACTCAAACGAAGAAACCAACAAAGGATAAAGCTAGAACAAACTCCCAGGATGACCCACCAACAGGGTGTGGCCATCTGGCCACACCCTGGCCGCAGAAACGCGGCCAAAGCCGCGTTTCCGCGGCTTGGTTGGGGAGTTAGGGGAGCGTTTGCTCCCCCGATCTCCCCGGGATCCTGGTTGTTGGGTTTTTGGCCTATAAAAGGGCATTCTCTGTGCTAAAATTGGAGGAACATGCAGATTAGGATTTAGCCTAGTTTTCATTCTTTGTAGTTTAGGTTTTTCTTTTCTTTTTATGTAACTTGTATGTAACTTAGGGTAGAAGAAGATTCATGTAAGTAAGAGAGAGAGGCTGACGTTGAGAGTGACACTGATGTACCCTCCTCCTTTCTTCCATTGTCTCTGCAATTAATAAAGGTAAAAGCTTCTTTTTATGTTCGTATTTTGTTTTGCTTTCTTCTTCATCTTCTAATTTACCTTGGTTGCATTTGTTGAGTTTACAAGTGAAATCCAAAGCAAGTATAACTAAGCTACGTGAGAGCCAGCGATAGTTCATGAAGACGTTCACCTCTTCCAAGATCCGCATCACTTCGTTCTTGCTAGGCTTGACGATATAATGTGCACGGGACTGAGCTCAAGCTTATGATCTATGTGTTGAACGCCTCCGAAGCAAAGGTAGAACATGCAACGGTTTCCAGGTAAGTCATCACTCAACCTAGGTAAGTATTCCTTCCTTTCTTTCCTTTCTCTCATTTTTGTAAATTATATCACCACCTCTTCCAACTCTTTCTTCTCCACTCACTCCATTTGTACATAGTCGCTTTTCTTGTTTTCTGATTTGTCCACCTTCTTCATCTCTCGCTTTCTTCTTAACTTTAACTATTAATTCTTTTCCATTTTCTTTTCTTTAAACAAAGAAGAATCTTCGTTTTCTTTTCTTAACGATTTCAATAAAGAACGTAAACGCTTCCATCGCAAAACCCTCCTTGTGGATCACGACCCGCATAGCCACTTGCTATAGCGGAAGAATTGAGCACTTGCACATCTCCTTTCTTAAGTTCTGTAATCTCGTATTTTGTGTGCAGGTTTAGCCTCAATCAAATTTTGGCGCCGTTGCCGGGGAGGGTAACATGTTTTTTATTTAAATCTGAATTTTTTTGAAATTTTTTTAATACTAAACGAAGTCACTTCTCTGTTGCAGGTTACAGGGCAATAAAAGCAGGAAATTAATATTGCAGTGACATACAAGTGATCTTGTGCCTCTGCTCTAGAAAGCAGAGACCAAGGGCCCTCTGAATTGCCGCGTTTCCACGGCAAAAGCCGCGGATCCGCGGCAAGGACGAGTTGACTACTAACAGGTTTTTGCAGGGCTGCTTGCTTTACAAATTCTAGTTCTCTGCAATCCTTTATTTCCTATATGCCATCACATAAGCCTGCTAAATAATCAACAGTAAAACGTTTGTTGCAAAAGTTAAAAAATTGATTAGACGTTTGCATTTTAGGCACGTGTTTTTTTCAATTCATTTATTTTTTACTGTTGAAGAGTGCTGGGGCAAGGTACGTATGCATTGCATTTAGCATAGGATTCATCTCTTGGTTGATTTTCATTGCTTTGAGTGATTCCTATTTACATATCTTGTACACTTGCACTAATTGATTTTAAGGGCACCAACCCAATAACCAGATAAGGTGGGATTTAATCACCCTTCCTTAGCCCAAAAATCACATTCCAAGCACTCACTAACTCAAGCCTAACTAAAATTGAGTAGACGTTGGCCCTAGGGACATCTCGGACTCAATTAGGAGATTATCCTAAGGGGAAAAAATGTTGGAATCTGACTCCTGCAAAATCAGTGTCTAGGAAAGGGATTGAGGGCCGAAAGCCCGAAGGTTGGTGGTTATTTAATTAAGGAACGTCTTTGACGGAAAACCTCCCACCAAGCTTGCCCTGACCTGGCTGATTAGCTTGTGGTCAAAGTCTACATTAGACCTCCTGTGGACAGTCTAATCAGTTAGGAGTCGTCTAGGTCATAGGTCTACCCTAACCTAATTAGAATTTTTTTTCTTTTATTTGTTTGCTTATTTGTTTATTTTTTTTTTTGTATTCTATTGTGTGATATGGACTATAATAATAATTTTTTCAACTATAATAATAATCCATATTACACACCGACTTCATTTTCGGATATTACCAACCCGGCATATCATAACTCTGACCAACCTAGTGTGCCGGATTGGTCTTATCCGAATCAATATAACCCATACCCCTAATCTTATAACTATAATTTCCATAATGATTTCAACTCTTCACCGAGTCAGTGGGGATTCACCTCCCCCGAGCATAATTTTCAACCACCTTGTCCTCCTTCTCCACCTAGTCCACAATATTTTCAAGATTCATACTCAGTTCCACCCGTCCAAAATAGGAAACCATCAATTTTGGAAATGAGTATGCGTGAGTCCAAACACAAATCCCAAAATCTGATGGACTCACAATTTCATTACCACTTCCAAGACAATTCTTCATCTTTTCATTAAAACAATGAACATATCACCTATGAAGAGATACTTGAATCCATGACTCAGGCTCAAAACGCTCGTAATAGTGACATAGATATGATGGTCGAATCTCTACGTTCTCACCGTTGGACCAGTTCTGATGTCACTACCCATTCTGTTAGAGCTGAAGAGTCAGGTTGTTTTGAAAATCAAGATTCTATTTCAGAACAACCATTTGAACTTGCCCAAACTCCAAATTTTGAAAAAGATATTGACAGTTTGGAAAGTTACTCCTTTCCTGAAATAGAACTTGAAAATGATTATGATCCTGAACCCCAAATTAGTGATTCAATTATTCTTCCTGATTCAATAATGACTCTGGTATCTTCACTGACTTCAATCTTTTCTCGGAGTCAACATTGGATCCTGTACCAATTCATAATAAAATTGAATCACCCATCTTTGAGGATCATATTGAACTTGACCAATTATACACTTTTGAAGATCCTATTGACAAATTGGCAAGTTCTCATTTTTATGATATTGAACTCAATGAGATATGTGACCTAGATTCTCAAATCTGTGATCCAGTTCAACTTTCTGAATCAATATTGACTCCTGTTTTATTACCAACCTTGAATAATATTCTAGAGTCAGTTTTGATTCCATCACCTATCATCCCTGAACTAGAATCACCCATATTAGGTCACATTCCATTGTTGGAAAACACATGTGGACATGAGTTTCAACTTCTTGACTTGGACCCTATTTCTGAACCAATTTCGACTCTTGAACCTTTACTTGACTTAAGTTACCTTCCTGAGTCGGTATTAGTTCCTGTACTTCCTGAGTCTAAGTCAATCATTCTATCATTTCATACTCCTTTCTGGGACGAGGTGGTTGACAAATTTGACTCTGAAATTAATTATGGAATATGGAAATTAGATGGGGTCAAATACTTAATAAAAATCCTTTATGGATACATCTTTTTAATGGGTTATATTAAAGATATTGCTGGTGGGTTCCTCCGAGACCCAAGAAAAGTTGATTGGGCCACGTTTCGTGGACCAATCGGACCACCACCGGAACCACCACCTTAAGGTAACCATTTTCCTTCCCTTTCTTCTTTTTCATGCATCTATGCATTAATTCATACATTGAGGACAATGCATGAGCTAGGTGTGGGGGAGGGTCTAACATAACTTTTCTTTTTCTTTAAAATAAAAAAATTAACATTTTTCTTTACTTTTAAAAACTTTTTGAAAAATAGAAACAATATTTTGACTTATTTTTGTAAGAAATTAAGTTAATTTTAAGGAATAGGAAAATCCAAATTAGGATTTCTTATACTTGGTCAAAATAAGACTAATTGTTTGATTTTTAGAGTTAGAAGATAATTTGTCAAAGTAATTTGGTCTTGATCTTTACCTTGATGAAATATGCACACTTCATACACTTACACACTTAAGGTTCAAAAACAAAGATTCTTATGCCTTATAAAAAAAAAACAAGTCTAATTATTGATTAGCTAGGTGCTTTGGCCTAAGCAAGCCTTAGTATTTATGCGAAAGATGATTAGATAAGTTATAAAAACTATATATATATATATACAAACAAATCTAATTATTGACTAGCTAGGTGCTTTGGCCTAAGCAAGCCTTAGTATTTATGCGAAAGATGATTAGATAAGTTTGGAAAGAAAAATCCTCTGATTAAGCTGGGTATTTGTGCCTAATAAAGCATAAGTATTCACGCCTAAAAGAGGTTCATATAATAAAATCCTTAGTTTTGTGCCTTGTTTGCTCGAGTCCTTAAGTCCTTGGGGGTGTTTTCTCACCTGGTGCCCTAAGACCGTTTGGTTTGGGAGTCATCGATTAAAGGCTCGTTACATGGGCAGATTAAAAAGCCTAATAGAACTAAGGAATAGTACCACAAAAAAAATAATATATATATATAATAAATAAGGCATAAGAGTTAGAGTTAATGAACCCTTAGTCAAAATTTTCACAATCACGAGGTGCATATGACTTAGGGTAAAGTAATAGACTAGATGAGAAGTACAATTTGACTCCCTACTTTGATTGATAACAAATTTTTGAATAGAGACTAAGTTTAGGAATGAAAAATTCGATTTTCCTATAACTTATAGATTGCTTAGATCTTACAATCATATTTCAATATATTTTTCTCTTTCAAAATGCTTTTCGAAAATACTAACTCTTTATTTCTCTTTCTTTATGGATTTTGTGGGTGTAATCCGCTGAAAACCCTCACGAGACAAAACTCGTCCTCTAGGGGAAACTAGAGGTTTAACGGCTTGTTGCACATGCTCAGTGCAATCGCGTGACCTGCGAAAGTGGTCTAATAATCCTTAGTATAGTTTAGTTGTTTTGCTCGAGGACGAGCAAAAGATAGGTATGGGGTGTGATTGGTCGCTAATGTTGCATATTTAGTGTCATATTTCCATACTTATTTTAGAATAAAAGCCTGCATTGTCCTAATTAATTGTTTAATTTATTTGCAGGCCCAATCCTTAAGGAGATGAAGAGAAATGAGCCCAAAAGCCCACGAGAATTCTGAATTAAATCAGAATTAATTCGCACACACTAAATCAGGGCAAAATCAAGAGGTTGAAACCGGTTGAGAAGAATCCTCTCAGAATCGATCGGTTAAAGCCAAGAATCCAAGGTCATTTCGTCAGAATCCGGGACTCAAATGAAGAAACCAACAAAGGATAAAGCTAGAACAAACTCCCAGGATGACCCACCAACAGGGTGTGGCCATCTGGCCACACCCTGGCCGCGGAAACGCGGCCAAAGCCGCATTTCCGCGGCTTGGTTGGGGAGTTAGGGGGAGCGTTTGCTCCCCCGATCTCCTTGGGATCCTGGTTGTTGGGTTTTTGGCCTATAAAAGGGCATTCTCTGTGCTAAAATTGGAGGAACATGCAGATTAGGATTTAGCCTAGTTTTCATTCTTTGTAGTTTAGGTTTTTCTTTTCTTTTTATGTAACTTGTATGTAACTTAGGGTAGAAGAAGATTCGTGTAAGTAAGAGAGAGAGGCTGACGTTGAGAGTGACACTGATGTACCCTCCTCCTTTCTTCCATTGTCTCTGCAATTAATAAAGGTAAAAGCTTCTTTTTATGTTCGTATTTTGTTTGCTTTCTTCTTCCTCTTCTACTTTACCTTGGTTGTATTTGTTGAGTTTACAAGTGAAATCCAAAGCAAGTATAACTAAGCTACGTGAGATCCAGCGATAGTTCATGAAGACGTTCTCCTCTTCCAAGATCCGCATCACTTCGTTCTTACTAGGCTTGACGATATAATATGCACGGGGACTGAGCTCGAGCTTATGATCTATGCGTTGAACGCCTCCGAAGCAAAGGTAGAACATGCAACGGTTTCCAGGTAAGTCATCACTTAACCTAGGTAAGTATTCCTTCCTTTCTTTCCTTCCTCTCATTTTTGTAAATTATATCACCACCTCTTCCAACTATTTCTTCTCCACTCACTCCATTTGTACATAGTCGCTTTTCTGTTTTTCTGATTTGTCCACCTTCTTCATCTCTCGCTTTCTTCTTAACTTTAACTATTAATTCTTTTCCATTTTCTTTTCTTTAAACAAGAAGAATCTTCGTTTTCTTTTCTTAACGATTTCAATAAAGAACGTAAACGCTTCATCGCAAAACCCTCCTTGTGGATCACGACCCGCATAGCCACTTGCTATAGTTGAAGAATTGAGCACTTGAACATCTCCTTTCTTAAGTTCTATAATCTCGTATTTTGTGTGCAGGTTTAGCCTCA
>JAVJIF010023524.1:0-88563 GCA_038442645.1 Agave tequilana
GCGTACAATAAGTTCTGGTACCTAGCGGTACGTTCCGGCTCAGTACGGATACTCCTTGACCATTGTCTCGGGCATGTACGGGACCCATTATAAGCATGGTTCGTCGATCTCCATCAGTTTCAAAACTTGCTCTCCGGTCTGCATGCTGAGGTATGTGGAATGGGACACATACCGATGTATACAAATCAGATGAGCTTAATAACATAATAATAACATGCTCCTGATATCTGACTAGCTATACACTTAATCTATACTGGTAGACCTGTGATACAATACATTATCCTGCTCACCACTTACACATTATACCATACTACTTGTGAATTACTGATTGCTTATTTTTGGGTTTCCATACTGATTCATTATTCTGTTATTGTGAAGGCAAATTCAGATTATATAAACTCAAATTACAGTAACGTGAAGATATAGGGTAAATATATGAGGATTTCCTTATTTGGATTATTCCTTCGAGTACTAATCTCACGGATCGGTAAATGTGGGCTTGTATAACTTATTTTCCTGTAGTTATTTTACTTACTGTCCCGTTTAATATTCATATGTGCTTATATTCACGATACACCTTTCCTGTACACTGTGCCTGATATGCACGTCACTTTGCTTTATCATATGTACTCGTCGGGTTGCATCTAACAACCCTGGATCCTCACGTTCAGATCCTAGAGACCAGACCATGGTGGCATTGTTGTAGCTGATTAGAGTGTGCAGCGGATCCTTCCGTAGTGATCGGAGTGCAGCAGAACCTTGGACATCGCAGTAGCTCTTCCTCCAGGCTCTTTCCTGATTGGCTCTCGCGACCTCTCTTGCTGCTCGTGAGCACCTCTCAGCTTTTGTTATGTATATCTCTTCGTATTATGATTACTTGTATTTTTTGGTGATGTAATATTCCTGTAATATTGTATTACTCTCTGTGATAACCAGGTACTTGTACTTTTCTGTTGGAATGTATATTACTACTGTGCTTTCGCACTCTGATTCTTGCCTATCTGATGCTTAGCGTATATACATGAGGATATTTTCGACCTGCGTATATACGTCACAGAGACATCTCCGTACCCGCGGGATCGGGGGGCGTCAACACGGCCATGGCTTGTGCGGATTCCAAGGTTCGCTGGAGATGATGGCGGAAGGCGCGAAGAACAGGGGTCTACGTCTGGTCGAAGTGCCCCGGAGAAGATCAGGCTGCCGGGGACTCACGAACTCGACGGAGAAAGAGAAAAGAACTACTGTGCTGCCGTGATGAAGGCAGGGCTGCCACTGGTTCTGTTTTCGGCCAGGCCTGTGCTGGGCCGTCGTGGACCACGGGGGAAGCTGTGGTCATGGGACCTGGATGTGCAGGGAGGTCGAGGTAAGGGCACGACCTACTGTTGAGGGCAGATACCAAAAAAATTCTGTCACGCCCCGCAATCATAATACTCATAAAAAGGGTACGTGACAAGAGCCGGCGACGTATTTTCAAAAACAAATACGTTAAGCTCAGTACATTAATTCAATTAAATAAGATTTATCTATTTTTTCAGCTAGAAGAAATCAAATACATAATGTCACTAAAGGTTTTACTTATTACAACATAATGAAATCATAGGAAACACAACAATAAAGTCTCTCACATATGAAGATAGAAAAGATCTGTCTACGAAGATCAGCAAGGTGCTCGAAGTACTCTGCTCCTGCAGAGTCTCTGGATCAGAACCAGAGCAAGCAAACTCAGGGTTGTCAATAGCGACCTAAGTGAGTGATAAAAGAGGGATATAAAAGAAACATGTAAAAGTAACAACAACATGCATAGCTAATATAGTTTTCATTCTAATAATTAGCATATCAGAATCATGTTAAAGCACAGTAATATACACCACATAACCATTTATAATTATAATTTTATCCAGATAGGGTCCATGTTGTCAATATGTCTGTGTATGTTTATTCTCAATGTCTTATTTTTTGAAATTGATAATTGGAGACGGTAATTCGTATTTAGGTGGGTCCCGTACATACTCGGGACCACGGCCTAGATGCTGGTGCTGAACCAGACCCTACCGCTAGGTAGACAGTAACAGTAACAATACACACAGTATCACTATGGAACAATAAACTAACAGTAGCACTGTGGAACAGTAAACAGATGGGATGTCAGTCATCCCCCGGAACCCTGCAATGGAACCGTATTTCGGCTGCGCAACCGATATCCTAGGTCCACCCAAAATACCAACACCGTCTCCTTTATCAACTTCCCCTTCCCCAGGTGTAAGTTATCTAATGATTATGTCATCTAAGTTACTGAGTATGAACAATAACAATAACAATGACTGTGTGACAATAAATCAATATCTTACCCAGTGACAGTGGTAACATGATCTCTTTTTTCAATGTTCTTTATGATCCAATACACTATGCCAATTGCTACTATAGAGTCAACATATAATATAAGAATCTAGTATCACATTCCTTTTCTGCAATTTCAACAATTTAACTACTTTTAAATATTTTTCCAATAATGACAATTTCGCAATTTAAAAAATTCCATTTCTAATAAATAAATTGACTGAATCCTAATCAAGAGGAATTTGGTGATTTCAGAATATTTAATAATTCTTTTATACAACAATAATATTTATAATCATACAAATTTCTAAACTCGGAACATTCAACATTCATTTACTAAACTAGCTATTCAATGATAACAACAAATATACATCCCAAAGTAAACAAAACGATTATATAAAGTGAGTAAAAAAATACTCACTTGGGCTATCACGCGTCCAAACACCAATTGAAGAATCTACATTAAATACATTCGAATTAGAATTTATCGAACTTTTATATATCGACTTTTACATGAAATATTCTATTTATTCAGTATTTTAAATCACATGTGGACAATCCAGATCTTTAAATAAGGTTGCATAATGAAGTATAAAGTTTATGGGATTTTTCAGATTTTATTTACTGATTTTTATGTGGTTTAAATGGTTTAAAACATGTAATTTTCTTAACGGGTCTGAAATTTAGAATAGCGGTTTCAACTTTGAATGCAGTGGTTCAGTCCCATATAGCTGCAAATAATTTCAAACTTTTTCTGTAGATGCTAGGAGTTATCTAGATATTTATCCCTATATTTATTTATTTTTTTCAAATTTTTATCTAGCTAAAAAATGTTTTTCAAAACTTAACGGGTCTTTTTTGTATTTGGGTCGGGTTAAATGAATTAGAACCCAAATCTGTGGGCTCACTGCAATTTGGGCTTCTGAATTACTCTTTTTTTTTTGGGTTTTCTGGCCTGGCCCAATGAGCCAGGTCCAATTCTTTTTCTCTCTGTTTTTTTCCTGTGACAAGGCCTGGGCCAGTTGCAACCCAACTCTGTTTCTTTCTTTCTTTTTTTTTTTTTGTTTTGTTTCTGGGACTGGGCATGGGCTCTGCCAGGCCCTTTCTTTTTTTTTTTTCTTTTTTTTTGTAGTTTGGTTTTGGGTTTTGGCCCAGTGGTTGCCCATGCAGCTACTGGGCCTAGCCTAATTTGGGGGGAGCGACTGCTCTCGGCTTTGGCCGAGAGCAGTCTGTAAAATTTTTTTTTGGAATATTTTCTTACCTTTTATTTTTTATTTTTATTTCTTCCTAAATTATGTAATGATAGATTAGCCTATGCAATTAATTTAGATCATTGGGGTTAGGTTCTAAAATTTCTTTGTGGATGGAGATTTATTTATTTGCTTATTTATTTAATATGCAAATTATTTGATCCAAACCAATTCTTTTTCTTTTTAATATTCCAGAATTTCCCTTTTTCTTTCTCTTTTATTTTTATTTTCTTTTCTATAATCTAATTGGGGTAATAATTTTATTACTTATATATGTTTTATTTAAAAATGGGTGATGCAGTAATGATTCCTGGACGAATAAATCTAAGCATGATAAATTAAACTTAATTGATTTTTTTTCATACAATTTATTTTATTTATATATATTGGATGAGATCAAAATTCATGATAAGGAGAAATTTAAACATGGTATATCATCAATCTATAATTCATTCAATTATCTAGATCTTAGGGGAATTTACGTTTATAAGAGAATTTTTAAACATGATAGATTATTAAATTCTAGTTCAACAATTTAATCTAGATAAGAACAAATTAAATCATGATGCTTTAAAATAAAATTTTACTTCATAAAATTTTAAACCTACTTGGATAGATCCCCTTCATCTGCTCCTCAATCTCCAACTGCTCCTCAATCTCCAAGCCTCAAACACGTTCTTTCGTCGAGAAGTAGTGAAGGGATGAGGAAGAATGTCGGGTTTAGATTTCTTTCAAACTATCGCTCTTTTCTTTTTTTCTTTTTTTTTTAAGAAATAGGAGAAAAGAGTTACGGTAATATAATAGGATAAAATCTTTAGATTAGGATTTTTAGCAATCGGTTTCTTAAGATAAGAATCCAGGTTGTTAAGATAAAAAATCAGGTTGTTAGGATATAAATCCCTAAAGATCTCTTGAGATCTTTGAGTTAGAAATTTGAATTTTAAATTTAGCTTTGGGTTTTTTAAATAATTTAGCTCTCCTAGTTAACCACACACCAATGTGGCATTATGGTTTAGGTATTAAGATTTAGTATACAGGAACAGAGTTCGATACTTATTCTATATATATATATATATATATATATATATATATATATATATATATATATATATATATATATATATATATATATATATAGAGAGAGAGAGAGAGAGAGAGAAATGTATATCAGCCCGCGGGCTGAGAGTACTCTTTCAGCCCAGCCTGAGGTGACGTGGCTCAATTTGTCACCTCACTAACTTGCGGCCCGCTTATAGGAAGAAGTTAAATTACCAAATACCCCTTATGAAAAGCTACTTTTTCTTTAACTTTCCTTATTGTTTATTATTTTTTTGCCCAAAGGAAATTTTTGGAGCGCACATTGTCAGACTTGTATTATATTTTTTCCCCCTTTCTTTTGCCGCTCTTTATATGATTTAGGTTATTGATTATAAATTATTTTTCCCCCTATTTCCTTACCTCTCTTTGTCAGATCTAGGTTCTCCTATATAGTTTATTTTTTTGTGTATATAATGTAGACAGAGACTTTGATCGCAGTGTACATGGTTAATTGCGACCAAGGTCGCAATGTTGTTATTGATAAAAAGGGCCAGCATCTGCAATCTAGGGTCGCAGTACAATGACAGCGACTTAGGTCGTAGTACGTTAGGTAGGTGTTTCCTTTATATTAACACGCATATGTTGTTATTGATAAAGAGGCCAACATCTGCAATCTAGGGTCGCAGTACAATGACTGCGACTTAGGTCGCAGTACGTTAGGTAGGTGTTTCCTTTATATTGACACGCATAGCGACCAAGGTCGTAGTGTTGTTGTTGATTAATACTAAAGACCAGCAACTGCGACCAAGGTCGTAGTGTATTTTATTAAGACTCGGCCAACAACTGCGATCAAAGTCATATATATTTAAAAAAAAGTATGACTACTTTAATTAAAAAAAAGTCATATATATCCTTCATTTTAAAATTAACCTTAGAAAACAGATTCATATATATTTAAAAAAAAACAAAATACAATTTTTAAACTTCTAATCCTCGTCATCACCATCGTAATCAGATTCGTCGTCAAGAGTATGACTGCTTTCGTCTTCCGTATCGCTTTCCGTCCCTTCCTCCTCTTCAGCGACAATCTCCTCTTCGCTTTCTTCCTCTTCATGTTTGTATTTTGGTTCATCAATAAACTCCCAGAACGGGTTGTCTGTATCAAGTTCATCCTCTGACCCGTAGCGAGGCATATCTTCAGAACTATACATCCAATCATCATTAGATGATTGGCTTCTTTCCGGTGAAGACGGTGGAGAAGACATTTTTTGAATCTATTTTCCGAACAGTGAGAGTAACGAGTTTGAGCAAAAATAATTTAGTATGTTTGTAATCCTTTGCTGATGACCCTTTATATATTTTTAATCCCGGAATTCCAAAGGGTTTAAGCTCTCAAACCACGTGAATTCTCCCAAACTTATTTTCTACCTTTTCCCAAAAATTGTATACTTCCTAGGTGACTGTTCGGTTATCCAAAACAGTTTAAAAGTTAATACACTATAACTTTAAATTACTTTGAACTCCAAAACAGTACATTATTGCGACCATAGTCGCATGGGAACTGATAAATGATTAAGTAACTGCGACCATAAATTGTCAACCGTTAGTCATCAAATACTGTCCTTCGTATAATTTCTGAATGTTTGTCCGATCCTCCTATGAACAATTAAATTGGTGTTTACATATATTATGCGACCATGGACTGCGACTATGATCGCAGTACCGCGACTATGATCGCAGTACTTAACGAGAGTGATAGTATAATCACAGTTTACGTATTATTTTATATTTTTTTTGTTCTTTATTTTGTGAATGTTGTTTGATCCTCCTATGAACAATTAAATTGGTTTTTACATATATTATGCGACCATGGACTGCGACTATGATCGCAGTACCGCGACTATGGTCGCAGTATTTAACGAGAGCGATAGTATAATCACAGTTTACGTATTATTTTATATTCTTTTTGTTCTTTATTTTTGACTGTTGTCTGAATAAGGACTGATTCTATAGTCGCAGTTCACCGTATCTTTTGTCTCAGCCGCCTATAACGTATGAATTATTTTTAATTATTGCAACCGTAGTAGGACTGCGACTATGGTCGCAGTGTTTAAGAGCAGCAGTCAGTTTGGATATGTAATTAAAAGAGCTTATAAGTTAATATAGTGAGAAAGAGACCTTATAAAAAAATAGAATTAAAAGCTTTTAAAAGAAGACAAAATATAATTGAATATCAGAAGATCAAGAAATCCTAATCCTCGTCATTATCACCATCATAAGCAGATGCATCGTCTTCATTCTTCTGCTCTTCCTCTTCATCACTTATTTCCTCATCATCTTCCTGTTTTTGAGGTTTTTGTTTCACCGATGAACTTCCAGAATGGATCGTCTCTATCAAGCTCTTCGTCTGACCCGTTGCTAGGAAGCGAGCCTACAGCATCAGAGGACATGCTTTCATCAAGCATGTCTCCGTTAAGTGGCAGAGGATAATGTCTTCTTCACTAACCCACATGAAAACTTCATTATCATCATGAATAGGAGGATCAGTTAATACATTATTTGATGTAATGAGATAGTCAAAAGGAGTGAAGTTCAGACTGGTATCAGATTCACTAGAATATCCTGAAGACAAAGGACCGGTGGGGGAACGATTGAAGTTGAATCTAAGTGTTCAGAGGAAGAAGATGGGGAAGACATGATTCAAGAATGAATTTTTTTTGAAAGTTTTTGAAATCAAATTGAAAAGGAAGAGCAAAAATATAGTTTTTAGGTATGAGATAATATATTAGTAACAAGCATTATATAAAGGTCAATATTGTGGAAGAACATGAATAGTAATAATAATTGTTACAGGTGATGGTTGAGTATGGTAAGAAGTGGTAAAAAAAATTTAAATATTTAATTGAAGATTTATTGCGGGAGAATCCGAAGTACAAATTAACTTTTTATAGAATTGTTTGCCTATATCTTTAGATTACGTATGGTGCACATCTTTCCTTTCTCGAGATTAATATTAGTGCATCTCTTTTTTCTAGACTATTGTTGTATCACGGTAGAAAGAATATTAATTACTTCATTTAATTCAGTGTAATTAATATAGTAATTTTTATAAGATTTGATATACGCGAATTGATCTCAGGGTCGCATGGCTAATCCACCCTAGTCGCATATTAAAAATCTTTTACATAAGGCATGGGAAAGAAGATTGCGACTTTGGTCGCAGTACTGAAGGAGGTCGCATTGTTGTACGATAGAATGCGACTAGGGTCGCAGACGTTATATAAAGAAGTTTTGTTATACAATGACTGTGACTAGTGATTGCGACTGTGTCGCAGTTGTCATATAAAATTGAAATTATATTGTATTAGGTCGCATAAAAACGTTTTGTTATACTATGAGTGCGACTAGTGACTGCGATTGTGTCGCAGTTGTTATATTGTATTAAGTCTGCGACGATGGCATGTTTTTTAAATTTTCAATGCTTCTGCTTATTTTACATTATATTGATCCAATTTTTTTTAATTATATTTTTCGATGTATTAAAATTACGAATTTTATAACTATAGATATATTCAACTGAAATTTGTTTGTTCGTGACTTTATTCCACTTTAGAATTAAAAAAGGGGTATTTTTGTCAATTTGTTTCACGATTGTTTAGGCGGGATTTTTTGATTTTTTTGACGCCAACACACTGCGGCCGATGTGTGACATATATTCAGCCACGTACCGCCGGCTGAGAAACTCTCTCAGCATGCAAGCTGAGGTACAGTAACCCCACACACACACACACACACATATAATTTTATTTTATTTTATTTTAGGTATTATAAAACAAGAGTATTACAGCCCCCGGGGGAGTGTTTTGGATAACAAATGGTACCATAGTTATATCTATTGCAAGTATCATGCTTAGTTCTCACACTGAGCATGCATCAACATATTAATAAATACAGCAATTTAAATCGTGCAAAATCCCGTTGAGCAGTTTCTCCCCCATGGAAATTGTGACCTAGAGGTAGAATCAAGTGTTTTCCCCACCTCTAATAATTAGTCATCATCTGCACATATTGGATGGAGGTGGTGGAGTTAGTTTTAGAGAAAGGGAAAGGCTTCATGAATGGGATTCGTTTTAGTTGAAAAAATTAGGTGGCCGAAAGCACCGCCATACACACACATCTCTCTGCAGTCACAGTTGCGACAGCGAAGGGATGAGCCCTCATTGAATGTAAACAAGGACCAGCAACCTCCCCCTCCCTCCTTAATGTTTTGGTGGTGGGTGCAATTTTGTGGAGCTTAATTTTAGCGCTGTGTCCTTGGACCACTTCTCTTGTTAATTAATTGCACTGCCCCCGCCCACCCCCACACCCGTCGACGCGGCCCTGTCAAACGTTTGCACAAGCCTAAATCATAACGACTAATTAAAGCCTAAAATTGGAGTTGTTAACAAGTTGATGACTATTACAATTTTCTTTTTCTTTTGTGGTGGTGGTGATGCTGTTGTTGTGCCATATTGTGTCCAATGAATTCTATTCCAGACTGCTGCAAATAGTCAGTTGCCGAAATATGGGACAACAGCAGAAGGAATGCACAGTGCATGTGTCTGGTCCCATTCCTTCCTCAAATGGCATTGCGCAGCATGATGTTATTTGGAGAAGAAGACACATGAGATGCTTCTGCTGCATCAGCTGTCCAAAATTTCACTATACAATATTTTCATCCACACACACTGATAAACCAAAAAAAAAAAAAAAAAAATTAAGATTCTTAGCTCTTGTGACCAAGGTAAGCTAGCAAGCTAAATTAGTCATGAGTGGAGTTATTACTCTGCTCTCCCTTCTTCCCAACTAATTAACGACTCCAAAAAGTCGTAGGGACTGATCAATATCCCCCTCTAACTTCTGTGGTTTCGCTGGCTTTGAAGTTGACACTGCTAGCATTGCTTTCTGAGGAAAGAAATAAGGGAAGCAAGGATTCCAGGGAGGTTAACTAGCAATAGCTAGGATAAATGATGATGATGATGATGATGAGAGGAGAGAGAGAGAGAGAGAGAGAGAGAGAGAGACATCCACCCCTTTTTCCAGCTTTAAAACTTACGGGTGAGAAAAATGCTAGGCAACCCCTATCAAAATTCAACACTCAGCACGAGATTATTAAGTATAATCCTTGTTGTCCGAACGACTGATTTTGCAACCACAACATGAGAGATGATGGATGATGGCACTGGAACCGCAGCAATTAAGAGCCCATCAAGTTAGCTCGCTCGCAACTGTATACCAACCATACCATCCATCCATTTATATTCCCCCCCCTCATCTCCCTCCTCTTGCACCAAATCGTTCATTCTATCCTCCTCACAATCACAGCTAGCTAGCTAGCTAGCTAGCTAGCTGTACTCTCTCTCTCTCAAACGAAAATGGTCGTTGCTCGAGAGTTCGAGCCTATACAGAGATGTAGCTCCGAAGGGAGAACAAACCAAACAGTGGCGGCCGATCTGGATGGCACCCTCCTTGTGTCGAGGAGTGCCTTCCCTTACTTCATGCTAATAGCCTTGGAAGCTGGTAGCCTCTTAAGGGGCATGCTCCTCCTCGCATCCGTCCCCCTCGTCTACATCACCTACATATTCTTCTCCGAGTCCTTGGCCATACAAATGCTCGTGTACATCTCCTTTGCTGGGCTGAAGGTTCGCGATATTGAGATGGCAGCTCGTTCTGTGTTGCCTAAGTTCTATGCAGAGGATGTGCATCCGGAGGGTTGGCGAGTGTTCAGCTCTTTCGGCAAGAGGTACATTGTGACGGCTAACCCAAGAATCATGGTGGAGCCCTTCGTAAAGAACTTTCTTGGGGCCGACAAGGTGTTGGGGACCGAGCTAGAGGTTACAAAGTCCGGAAGAGCCACTGGATTCATCAAGAAGCCAGGAGTTCTTGTCGGGGAGTTGAAGAGGAAGGCTGTTCAGCAGGAATTCGGCAAAGACTTGCCCGACGTTGGCATCGGTGATCGAGAAACTGATCATGCTTTCATGTCTCTTTGCAAGGTATGATTCATATCCTATATGCCAATTTTCAATTCAAAACATATTTTCATTTGATTTATTTGATATGCAATTATGGTGAATAACTCTACTATAAGTATGTAGGAAAAAAAATTCCTCTAGAAACAAGTTGCCGCCAGCATTTGACTGGGTTTTTTTTTCCATAGGAAAATGTAATTAATGTTATCTTTTATTCGTTATTTTTTTTGTTTTTTGTCAAACCAATCGGTTTCATTAATTGCTGATCTAACTGAGACAATTGTCGAGCTAATTGACTACCAATAGACAAGGGATTAGAGAATCACCTGGCAGAGAGAGAAACTCTCAGTCTTGATCTTCTTGCTTCAAGTAGATGACACCATTATGTTTGTAGGAAAACAGGGGAAAAAAAATAATTAATTAATTAATTGAAGAGGAGAAAAGAATAAATATGTTCGATCTGCAGTTTCTCCAGTCCAGTGGGCCCGCAACAGTGGCTGTGGAGCCAGTGGAATCAGTCACAGGAGCTTTGAAGTGCAGTTGTGAACCTCTCATCGTCATATCTCCTCCTGCTTGAAAAGCATGCATTTTCACGAGATCATGTCTCAGTCTGTGAGTTTTGGAATAAAGCAGGCTGGCAGTTATGCTTACCAGTTGCTGTCTCCTTCCTTGCATATTTTAATTAATGCGTTACTAACTGCGGTCATTGAAATTTTTCTCACCATTTTCGCGTAGAGGAGGTTCATTGTAAGAATTAAAATAAACTTAATGCGGATTAACAGCCATGAATTTAGAATCAATCATCTCAAGAATTGAATACATAATCAAAAACACATATACTTAAATTCCCATACCTGAAGCCATTGATGAACAATAGATGAAGGTTGAAGAAGACCTCGATTCTTTCCTTTGATTCTGCAAACCCTAATGCAAATAACCTGCTTTTCTCTATCTCCTTTTCCTTGCACAAACTTTCAGGATTTCTTTTACTGATGGGTTCTCAAAAATTGAGGGAGAGATTTTGTATTTCTTTGCAGGAGGAGAAAAGTGGGTCACACATTTGCAAATAAACCTTGAAATAAAACCATCCATCATGGTACCCTTATATCTCAAGAGATTATATAAACTATATAAATGTGACTTAATATGGGCATCTTTAATATCAGTTAACCTTAATTAGGAATCCAATAATTAACCAAGGTTAAGTGGGCCACCTTAACGTGAGATTAACATTCTCCCACTTGGACCACTAACCGATTAGGTTAAAACTTTAGAAAACAAATAAAAGAAAAGACTCATTTTCAAAACATTTTAACTCCATTGGATTCCATACTGAAAAACCTTGACACGTGATCACGAATTTTAAAAACAATAACTGATAAGCCCAAATATGAAATACTGCAATTAGCTTGGACCACCAATGCGAGTCATAGCGGTTATACAACATCCACGTCATACTCCCTTTTATGTACCACAACATTGATAACCCTTACTAATTGAGTCCATAAGCAAATGACCCCTGTAATTGTCTTGTAAAGACATTTCCTGTTTAACAAACATCCATACATAATATGTGCACACATAATTGGATAACAGGAAATACAGAAACAAACTTTTATTGCGCAATATTGTCAATTATACAAGTACCAAAAACATACATTTACAGATTGCTCAAAAGACCCATTCTAACAACATGTTCCTTGAATGTCTTTGGAGGCAACCCCTTGATCATTGGATCAGCAACCATTAAAGTGGTACTTATACTTTCAATTGACACCTTCTGTTTCTGAACTCTTTCTCTAACCACCAAGTACTTAAGTTCCATGTGTCTGGAACCATTAGAGTACTTTCCATTCTTAGAGAAGAAAACGGCTGCTGTATTGTCACAATATATCTTCAGCGGCCTGGCAATAGAGTCAACTACACCAAGTGCTGAGATAAAATTCCTTAACCATAATGCATGATTTGTGGCCTCAAAACAAGCTATGAACTCAGCCTCCATCGTGGATGAAGCAGTGATAGACTGCTTTACACTCTTCCACGAAATTGCCCCACCTGCTAGTAAGAAAATGAAACATGAAGTAGACTTCCTGCTATCTGGGCAACCAGCAAAATCTGAGTCCGAATAGCCGATCACCTCCAACTGATCTGATCTCCTATATGTGAGCATATGGTCCTTCGTCCCTTGAAGATACCGCATAACCTTCTTAGCTAATTTCTAGTACTCCATTCCTGGATTGCTCTGGTATCTTCCCAGCATCCCTACAGCAAAACTGATATCTGGCCTGGTACAAGTATGTGCATACATCAAGCTCCCAACAGCTGATGCATACGAAACTTTCTGCATTTGACCCTTTCTAAGTCATTTCTGGGACACTGGCTTTTACTTAATTTGTTACCCTTCTGAATGGGTGCAGGACTGACTGAACACAACTCCATATGAAATCTTTCCAAGACTCGATTGATATAACCTTTCTGAGACAGTCCTAGCAATCCTCGAGATCTATCCCTGAAGATCTCTATGCCAATGACATAAGCTGCCTCACCCATATCAACCATCTGAAAGTTCTTGGTAAGATAACCTTTAGTTTCATACAGCAAACCAATATCACTACTGGCTAATAAGATATCATCCACATACAGAACCAAAAATATAAACTTCCTCCCACTGAACTTTAGATATATACACTGATCAACAGTGTTTTCTGTAAATCTAAAAGAGGTAATGGTATCATTAAACTTTATATACCATTGCCTGGAAGCTTGTTTAAGTCTGTATATGGATTTCTTTAATTTGCAAGCCAAGTGTTCTTGTCCTTTCTTTGCGAACCCTTCAGGTTGCTCCATGTAAATTTCCTCATCCAAATCTTCATTTAGAAAAGCAGTTTTCACATCCATTTGATGTAACTCCAAATCATAATGAGCTACAAGTGCCATAATGATTCTAAGAGAGTTCTTCTTTGATACTGGAGAGAAGGTTTCTCTATAATCAATGCCTTCCTTCTGAGTGAAACCTTTAGCCACAAGTCTGCCTTATATCGTTCGATATTGCCTTTAGAGTCGCGCTTGGTCTTAAAGACCCATTTACACCCGACTTTCTTACAGTGATCAGGCAATTCGACGAGATCTCAGACTTTATTTTGGTCCATAGATTTCAACTCATCATTCATAGCATCAACCCATTTACTAGAATCATTACATTCTATGGCTTGTGAAAATGAAACTGGATCTTTATTTATCCCAATATCATAATCAGATTCCTGTAGATACACCACATAATCATCTGAAATGGCAGATCTTCTTTCCCTTTGAGATCTTCTCAAAACTGCCGGTTGTGGTGGTTCTACTACATTTTCAATGGCAATATCCTCATGGAGTGGTGAACCAATATCATTATGTTGTTCTGGTATCTCAGCTTGATGATCAAGCTGAGGGACAACAATTTCTCTTGAAGGAAAGGTTATTGGGATATTTACCCTTATCACTTCAAGATCTACCTTTCTTGGTTCATCACTCCCACTAATTTCGCCATTTTCAAGGAATCTGGCATTACCAGTTTCAACTATTCTTGTACTATGGTTAGGACAATAAAATTTGTACCCCTTAGACTTATCTGGATAACCAATGAAATACCCAGATATTGTCCTTGAGTCTAATTCTTTTCTTGTGGATTATATATTCTAGCCTCTGCTGGACAACCCCAAAACATGTAAATGTCTTAAAATGGGTTTCCTACCAGTCCACAACTCGAAAGGAGTTGTTGGGACTGCCTTACTAGGAACCCGTTCAAGATATACATAGCAGTCTTTAAGGCTTCATTCCACAATGAATTAGGTACATTAGAAAAGCTCATCTGCTCCTAACCATATCCATAAGAGTTCGGTTTCGCCTTTCAGCAACACCATTCTGCTGAGGCGTACCTGGCATTGTGTATTGAGCACAAATACCATGCTTTTCTAGAAATTTGGCAAATGGGCCAGGATGTTGTCCTGACTCATCATATCTACCATAAAATTCACACCTCGATCTGATCTTATGATTTTAACTTTTCTATCTAATTGTCTCTCGACCTCTGTAATGAACACCTCAAGGATGTCAACGGCCTGAGACTTTTCATGAATTAGATATACATAACCATAACGTGACAGATCATCTATAAAGGTAATGAAATATCTCTCTCCCGTAAAACATGGAATGGAGAGTGGTCCGCAAATATCTGTATGAATTATTTCAAGGAGTTCTTTACTTCTTGTGGCACCTTTCTCAGTGTATTTGGTTTGCTTTCCTTTTATGCAATCCACACACACACTAAAATCAGTGAAGTCTAGGTTATCCAAATCCCATTCTTCACTAATCTTTCAATTCTATCCCTGGAGATATGCCCCAGTCGTCTATGCCACAAGATAGAGGAATTTTCATTAATTAAGCCACGTTAATACCAACATTCGAATGCAGAGATAAAAGAGATTGTGCAAACTCATCATTCAATGAAATTTTATATAAACCATCACATAAAATTTCATGTCCAACCGGCATTGAATTATACATTAAACTGAGTTTTCCACAACTGAATAAAGCAGAATATCCAAAAACATCTAATTTGGATAATGACATTAAGTTCCTAGAAATCAAAGGTACATAAAAAGTATCTTCAAGATTCATCTGATGACCCGTCTCTAAGAGTAGTCGGTAAGTACCAACAGCCTCGACCTCCACTTTGAGACGGTTCCCCATAAAGACAAATCTCTCACTTTCCTTCAGTTTTCGGGTTGTAAGGAATCCCTGCATTGAATTAGTTATGTGAGTTGTGGCTCCAGAGTCAATCCACCAAGTATTAGAAGGTACTTCAGCAAGATTGATTCATAACATACAAAAGAAAGATTTATACCTTTCTTTTCGAACCAAGCTTTCCTCTTGTTGCAGTCCTTCTTCACATGTCCTTTTCTGCCACAGAAGTAGCATTTGACAGTGAAAGCCTTTCCATGACCTTGGTTGCTTTCCCCATGGTCATGCCCTTTCTTTGATGAAAATCTCTTACCTCTTCCATATTTACCTTTCTTATGGATACCTCCTTGAGTTACTGCCAATACTGAGTGATGCCCTTCTTGCCTCAGTCTCATTCCTCTTGTACACACATACCAGTTAGCTCATTCAAATTCCACTTATCTTTATGAGTGTTGTAGTGAATCTTGAATGGCCCAAACTGAGGAGGAAGTGAGTTGAGGATGAACTATACCAAGAAGGATTCATCCACTTTCATACCCAGTGATCCTAACTTAGCAGCCTTATCAGTCATATTTAGAATGTGTTGTTGAACTCCTCTATTACCATCATATTTCATGGTAGTGAGTTCAGCCATAAGGGTGCCAGCTAATGACTTATCTGCAGACTTAAATCGGTCTCTTACAGCAGATAAAAGTTCAGATGCACTAATAGTATGTGGGAGTGAAGTCTTGATGTTATTGGCTATGGTCATCTTTATGAATATGAGACTGAGTCTATTCGACCTTTCCAAGCTTTGGCATGGCTAACCTGCTCTGCTGTGCTTTCAGCAGTCACTTCATCAGGTTCTCTACTAAAAGAGCCATGTCTAGGTCCAGAACACCCAGTGTAAATTGTACATGCTCAAACCACTCGGAGAAGTTTGTACCATCCAGGGCTGGAATGCTGGTGGCATGAGTGTGAAGGGAAGTGGGGACGTTCACTGAAACATAATAGGACATTGCTCACATTAGGCCACGAATCAATACAAAGTTTTAAATTTAATGAAGATGAACTATTGATATCACTTTGATTTTTCCTTTGGGCGAAATCTAAGCATATCTAGTGTTCACTCTTTAGGTGAGACCTTTTATTACCTATGTAGGTCTAATATAATTTATGTCACTTAGACAGTAAGTCATGTTACCTTTGGGTATCCACTTATACACCACTAAGTTGCATAAATTACACTACCCTACCCCGGTTCATAATTATTTGAAAGAGACTTTCCTTTGGGCCAGTCCCAATCTCCTAACTAGAACCGCCATCAAGAGTATTATTGTCTTTAATGTCACTTACATTGACAAGTCTTTTATGTAGTTGTATATTCATAAGGCTTACTAACATAGGTCACTTTGGCAACTACTAAATCAATAAACCATATGAATACAAAACTAACCAATAATATTCTCTAATCTTTTATTTGAGTAATCCCTTAATACTCTAATTCATTACTTGACCAACATCAATCAATATTAACACCATAATCTCAAATGTGTCACATACATTATGATTGAATTAAACAAGTATTAGTCGACTGGTCAAGGAACTATTAGTCGACTTGAACCAATATAAGTCGACCATAGTGAAAGTCCCAGTCGACTAGGGTCAAGTTAAGTCGACTTGAAGTCAAGTCAAGTCGACTAACTATTATCAAGTCTAGTCGACTAGGCCAAAATAATAAGTCGACTATACTTAATATTAGTCGACTACACAAAATTATAAGTCGACTCCTGAAGTCAACAGAGACCTCTTAACTTTCGGGTCACTCTGTTAGTCGACTTGGGCAAATTGATTAGTCGACTATACCTTAATTAGTCGACTACTCAAAATGTCAACTAAATTTTAAGTCGACTCCTGAATCGAAACAGAGACTTTTAAACTTTCTGGAAAAGGGAATTAGTCGACTAGTGTTTCGGGCTAGTCGACTAATAGTCGACGAAGCAGTTATCAAAGGCAGTCTGCTTAATCGATTTAATCCAAAATTAGGGAAAATTAGGGTTTCTAATTCCTGAATTTTGATCCCAATTGATTGTACAATTAGAGGAGTATGAAAAGGATATTAGGGTTATGTAATCCTCTACTAATTCTACAATTAAAGGATCAAAAATTGATTTCTATGAATTGTCAATCAAAAACCCTAATTTACCATAATCCTTAATCCAAGATGTATTGATTCTAAACACGGCTCTGATACCAAATGTAAGAATTAAAATAAACTTAATGCGGATTAACAGCCATGAATTTAGAATCAATCATCTCAAGAATTGAATACATAATCAAAAAAACATATACTTAAATTTCCATACCTGAAGCCATTGATGAACAATAGATGAAGGTTGAAGAAGACCTCGATTCCTTCCTTTGATTCTGTAAACCTAATGCAAATAACCTGCTTTTCTCTATCTCCTTTTCCTTGCACAAAACTTTCAGGATTTCTTTTACTGATGGGTTCTCAAAAATTGAGAGAGAGGTTTTGTATTTCTTTGCAGGAGGAGAAAAAGTGGGTCACACATTTGCAAATAAACCCTTGAAATAAAACCATCTATCATGGTACCCTTATATCTCAAGAGATTATATAAACTATATAAATGTGACTTAATATGGGCATCTTTAATATCAGTTAACCTTAATTAGGAATCCAATTAATTAACCAAGGTTAAGTGGGCCACCTTAACGTGAGATTAACATCATTAAGTTAACACTTCTATGGATCTTCATTTATTTTTAAAAG
This sequence comes from Agave tequilana, assembly GCA_038442645.1. Taxonomy (NCBI): domain Eukaryota; kingdom Viridiplantae; phylum Streptophyta; class Magnoliopsida; order Asparagales; family Asparagaceae; genus Agave; species Agave tequilana. The sequence continues at coordinate 18,129 of JAVJIF010023524.1, forward strand.
CAAAACAGTTGGAGTATATCTGTGCTTTTCATTAAAAAGTTATTAATGAAACATAGTCCTTAAAATGTAGGGTAAGCAAATTGCAAGAGACACAAAAGTAACTGTCACTTCTCACAATAAAACCATGGATTTTCATTTTTTTTCTTTATGAACACAGACTATTACAGACAATAACAAGTGTCTTGTCTTTGCTGTTGTTAAGAAACATCAAGTCTCGCATTGTCACAATTTTCTACAAATTAGTGGATAATTATGACTGATATAGTGGGCTATCAATTATAATTTGCGTAGACTGAGAGGATCTGAATCTCTTTTCACAAGGTTTTTCTATTAGTGGTGGTCTTAATTACCTTTTTTTTTTTTTGGAGGGACAGTGGTGGGCTTAATTACTGCGAACAACCACTTTTGTTTTCTGTCTTTAATTAATGCCTTCTATTAGTTTTGAGTTTCCGTCCGGAAAAAAAAAAAGAGACGTAATATCTAAGTGAAAGCAATTCGGATGGCAGATAAGCTTAATTTTAGGTACGACACAACATCCGATCAAGATGAGGACATTCAGACAGGAAGGAATGAGTTCAGATTTTGACTTGGTATTATGATGGTAATGTGTGGCTTTGGTGACTTTGTTCCACATGAACCACCGACAAATTAATGTAGCATCTTACTGTTTCATAGAAGACGAACTTGCAGACTCAAAACAAACTCAACGGCGATGTGTCAAACAATCTTTTTTTTCTCCCCCTTGTCTCTGTGTGAGGAGAAAGTAATGTGTGAACTATTTTCCATTGTAAATTGTAATTAGAAGCTAGCTAGCATTTTTCAAACTTTGAGCCTTTTAGAGGACATCTATATGTGCCTGGTTTATTGGTTTATTTATTTTCATTTGTGTGAACGTTTTTGGATTAAATTGCAGGAAGGGTACGTCGTCCCCGGAACCAAATGCAATCCGGCGCGTCGGAACCAACTGTTGAGCCCCGTGATTCTCCACGACGGGCGCTTGGCCCAACGCCCGACGCCGTTGGTGGCCCTCTTGACTTTTGTGTGGTTGCCCATTGGCTTCGCCATATCATTGCTCCGTGTCTACATCAACATCCCATTGCCCGAGCGCATCGTCTTCTACACCTACAAGATGATGGGTATCAAACTCATCGTGAAGGGCACCCCTCCCCTCCCCCTCAGAAGGGCCACCCGGGTGTCCTCTTCGTCTGCAATCACCGCACCGTGCTCGACCCCGTGGTCACCGCGGTCGCCCTCGGCCGCAAGATCAGCTGCGTCACCTACAGCATCAGCAAGTTCACGGAGCTCATCTCCCCCATCAAGGCCGTGGCCTTATCAAGAGAGAGGGACAAGGATGCTGCCAACATCAGACGTTTGTTAGAAGAAGGGGACCTGGTGATTTGCCCCGAAGGCACCACGTGTCGCGAGCCGTTCCTCCTCCGGTTCAGCGCGCTGTTTGCAGAGCTGACGGACCGAATTGTTCCGGTTGCGATCAACACGAAGCAGAGCATGTTCTATGGGACTTCCGTGCGGGGTTGGAAGCTGTTTGATCCCTACTTTGTGTTCATGAACCCGACGCCCACTTACGAGATCACCTTCTTGAACCAGTTACCGAAAGAGCTGACCTGCGCCGGTGGGAAGTCACCGATCGAGGTGGCTAATTACGTACAGAGGGTGCTCGGAGACACGCTGGGGTTCGAGTGCACCAACTTCACCAGGAAGGACAAGTACGCTATGTTAGCCGGAACAGATGGGATCGTCCCACCCAAGAAGCAGCCTTAGCACACCATTTACATTTATAGCAGCAAAAGTCTACTTTCTTGTGACTTATAATTTGAGAACGAATGAACGAATAAATAAACATTAAGCATCCGGATGCAAAGGGTGTAACATTGTGAATTGATTAATGCATCCCAAAACTATGTGTCAGAATGTTTGTGATTATTCTTCAGCATTAATTCAATTTTTATGAACATTATCAATTTATTTGTGTGGTGGATAAAAACCGGCTTATCGTAGATCGAATCGACCACAAGCGATTTGATGTCTTGCATTGTTGTGTTTGATTTAGGCATGCAAGGAAGCTTCAACTTTAGAACCTTAGAAACTACAGGCCAGCTTGCAATTTTTTCTAACCATGCCCACAATGTCAATTATAAAAGTGGGATGTGCATTTGTGTTCTCCCCTCTCTCCCTCCCCTCCCCCAAAGAAAATCTGAGACATTTTTCAGTCCCACCAAATCCAAAAGCTTTTTCATCTTTCTTTCTTTCTTTTTTGCCTTTTTCCTCTTTTTTTTTTCGTTTGAATTTTTCGATCTACCATAGGGTGGTTGGATCTGGTCGTAAACCCTCAGATCCGAGCAAATCAGTCCAAGGGGAGTCCGGATCTGACCTTGAGCCTTCAGATGCGGCCAAGGGGTGGCCGAATCCAGCCTCGAGCCTGCATGACCGCCCGACGCGAGAACGTGTCCGCGTCTTTCCACACGGTTATGTCACGGTCGTTACGGATGGAGGTTGGGCGAGTTTTCAGCACCTAAAACCCTAACGACACTTTAACAGAGATGCCAGACTCTCAACACCGTCAGGGTGTTGTTAGCCTAGATGACGGTGGTGTGGCATTACCAAAGCTTAGGGGAGAGATAGACCTTGAAGCGGGAGCTGACGTGGTTGTCCTTGATGTTGTCGGCCTTCATTGTCTTGGCGAAGGACTCGTCGGCCTGGGACCCGATCCATGTGGCTGATCTATGTGGCGAGCATCAGGTCACCTTTGAGGGGCTCACTACCTTCCATCCTTTTAAGTCAAAAATAAAAGAGAGAATTCAAGTTTAAAATTTGGATTTAAAATAACTCATTTCCTAAGTTATCTAGAAAATAAGGTTATTTTAAATTTCAGAATGCAAACGAGGATTTTAAGGATAGATCTCTAAATGGATAGACAAGATAAAGCCACGCGGCAAAGTGCATGCCCAAACTCCACAATAATGCTGCGGCACCTTTTTGCCGCGGAAACGAGATATTCCTATAGCCGCATGCGTGTAGGTTTGGGGAGAGTATTCTACTGGGACTCTACTACTGGAAACTCCTATAAATACCCCTGAAGAGCAATAGAGGAAAGGTATCTCAGATAATCAAGTTTAGAATTTTTTTTAGATCATCTTTCTTTCTGAATTTCTATTGTATTTTCTAGTTTTTCTACTTTGAAAAAGATTTGTAAAGAAGAAAAGGCTTTTATACTATATTGGTGACAAATTCAATAAAGCTTCTTATTTTCTTTCATATCTCTTTTTGCTATTCTTATTTGTGTTCTTCAATTTTAGTTTAATTTCTTTTATGCAACTTTTAAATATAATGCTTAATTTCACCATAAATATGAGTAACTAATTCTCTCGTAGCCTGCTAATCTCTTCACAAACTAAAACCTAGTTTTATAAGATAAATTGATTGAACTCTATGTCTATTTAAAACCCTAGGATCAGTTAATAATTCTTAAAGATTAGTGATGAATTAAGTTAAACTAACTTTAGAGTATACTATTTAATGGTTATTCTTAGTTTATACTTAGATACTTTGATAACTTAATGTTAAGTCTAAAACAACTTTTTTTATGCTAGACTTTGATAAACTAATATTTAATTTTATTTAGTGTATTTTAACTAGGCTTTACTTTCTATCTTACTTTTTTTACTTGAGTTTGAAGTAACACTCTAGGGTTAATCTTTATAGGTTCAATATGATATTTATTCTTAATAGACTAGTGCTTGGTTGTGGTAGATGATTAGTTGGCTATAAACTCTCTTTCTATTTAAATCAACTCTTTTATAACCATCATCTTTTTTTTTCAAGTTTTACACAGAGAGAACGTATTGAAAAGCTTGTATCGCATCTCTCCCTGCGAATCAACCCGTTTAGCTCTTACTACAGCGGATTAATTGCGTGAAAATAGAGAAATCTCTTAGTCTTAACTTTTACTTTTTACTCTCTTTATCTTTGTCAATTAAAATTTTGACGCCATTGCCGGGGAGGGAATAATACAATTCTCTTTATTTACTAAACCCTAATTTCTCTATTTTTATGTGCAGGTTTGGAGAACAGGGAAATAAATTACACTAAAGGACATATAAGTAGTTGTGAGACTCTACATTTTTGCAGAGCCCCTAAACCCTCAAGAGTTATTGCTGACCTGTTTTTGTGCTGGGTTGCTTAAAATTGCCTAAATTCTTTATTGCAGTTGATAGTTTCTCTGTTTGATAACCCTGCATATTTTTAATAAATTAATAGTAACCTATTAGTTGATTAAATTAAAAAAATTAAACTCTTTCATCATAGGTACGCGTTTATTTAATTTTTTTAATTTTTATTGAAGAGTACGGGAGACCAGGTACGTTCGCATTGCATATAGACTAGGAAGCACCCGCTTTTGAGTGAATTCTTTTCTATTTGTTTGTACACGTGCACTAATACATCTTAAGGGGGAAAAACTCTTAAATAACATAAGGTGGGGACGTCATTACCCTTCCTTAGCCTACAAACCATCTTCTTAGCACTCACAACCTAATCCTAATTTAAAATTAACTATACATTAACCCTAGAATTAATCAGACTTACTAGGAGATTGATTAAAGGAGAAAGTTGTTAGAAATTAACTCTTGTCAAATTTGTGACTAGGTAGGAGATTGAGAGGCAAAACATCAAAGGTTGGTGATTTGACATAATTAAGCCCATCTTGACGAACACCTCCCACTAATCTTGCCACCTACCGGTCAATTAACCTATAGTTAAGGTCTGCAATATACCTCCCGTAGATAAATTAAAGTTAAGAGTCATCTAGATTTTAGCTTATCCTAGAATAGGATTGATTGATTTTTGTTTTGTTTGGTGAATTGGTTTGAATTGATTGTGCATGTAAGTGTGGTCAAAGGATCCAATTACATCTAGATTGATTAGGATTAAGTCACCACCTCACCGTAACCAAAAACAAATCACCACTAAATAAAAAATAAAAAAATTTCCTATGGTCTATCCAAATTCATTGGGTACAATTTATTTTATTAGCCAAATCCGTCTTTCCATCCACCAACCTCTTTACTAGATTTTTATCCTCAACGAACCTTCTCATTTTTTACATCCTATCTTATCATTTGGTGCAATTATTGTAATAATCCATTTCATTCTTCGAAACAATGTTCCTCGATAGGGTATCGGTAGGACAAGGTCCAAACACACATTTCAAGGACCTACGAGTGAACCCTATCCATCACATCAATTAGAATTCAATAACAATCATAAGGAACAAACTTCACACTAAATGCTAAATAACAATGTTTCACACTGGGCCAAAATGCGTGCTCAAACTCCACAAAAACGCCGCAGCACCCCCTTTTTTTCCACGGAAATGGGGCATTCCTGTAGCCGCGTTCGTGGAGATTTGGGGGGAGTATTCTACTGGGACTCTCCTACTGGAATCCCTTATAAATACCCCTGAAGAGCAACAGAGGAGAGGCATCTTAGAGAATCTAGTTTAGGATTTTCTTTAGATCATCTTTTCTTTCCGAATTTTCATTATATTTTCTAGTTTTTCTACTTTGAAGAAGATTTGTAAAGAAGAGAACTTTTATACTAGATTGGTGACAAATTCAATAAAGGTTCTTATTTTCTTCCATATCTCTTTTTGTTATTTTTATTTGTGTTCTTCAATTCTAATTTAATTTTTTTAATGTAAATTTTAAATATCATGCTTAATTTCACCATGAATATGAGTAACTAATTCTCTCTTAGCTTGATTATCTCTCCACAAACTAAAGCCTAGTTTTATAAGATAAATTGATTGAACTCTATGTCTATATAAAACCCTAAGATCAGTTAATAATTCTTGAAATTTAGTGATGAATTAAGTTAAACTAGTTTTAAGATATACTATTTAATGGTTATTCTTTGTTTATACTTAGACATTTTGATAGCTCAATGTTAAGTCTAAAACAACTTTTCTTAAGCTACACTTTGAGACTTTGGTAAACTAATGTTTAATTTTATTTAGTGTACTTTAATTAGGGTTTACTTTCTTACTTTTCTTACTTGAGTTTGAAGCAACATTCTAGGGTTAATCTTTATAGATTCAATATGATAATAGACTAGTGTTTAGTTATGGTAAATGATTAGTTGGTTATGATTCTTCTTTCTATTTAAATCAACTCTTTTATAGCCATCATCTTTTCTTTCTAAGTTTTACGCGGAGAGAACGTATCGAAAAGCTTGCATCACATCTCTCCCTGCATATTGACCCGTTTAGCTCTTACTACAGTTGATTAATTGTGAGAAAACAGATAAATCTCTTAACCTTAACTTTTACTTTTTACTCTCTTTTTCTCTGTCAATCAAGCAACACCTATAACAACTCTCGGACCCGTAAGTCTCTCACTTGTTCCCACAAGAACAACAATACACGCGAACCCATAAGCTCGCCGAGGTCGCAACCTTCTAGTTCCTCTCAAATATAAAGTAGAACACTTGAACAAAACTCTTCTCACAAATAAGGATCCTATAGGATAGATTAAGCAATGAAAGGCTCAAGCTTGTGTGAGAAAATTAGATAGATTTGAAAGTGAAAAGCTCAAGAAAATCATTTTGAAAACTTAAAAGAAGCAGTCTTGAAAACTCTCTTTCGATATGAAAATGATACTCTAAAACTTGTTGATAAAACTCTCTTGAATATAGGTAGGAAATAACTAGAAAATAATTGTGAAAAATCTTATGAAAATCTGGCCAAAATTCATTATATATATATATAATATATTATATATATATATATATATATATATATATATATATATATATATATATATATATAGAGGCCAAAACTAAACTCAACCCAGGTCAGTTTTGGCATGTCGATCGACCGAGCGGTCGACCGCCAGTTGGGGTTACTGGTCGATCAAGCCCAACTCCAAAGAGCAATGCTCTTTGGCAGTCGACCGGGCGATTGACCAAAGCCCAAACAGAAAGTTTCTTTTGTGATCGACTAGTCAGTTGACCGACATGCACAAACATTTGCTAGTGCACATCCGGTTGACCGGGCGATCAACGGTCAGAGCCTTAGCTTTGGCTAGCGGTCGAGCGGCCTCAGCCAAATGTAACGCCCCGATCCCAAGGATACGGAGACGTTATGGCGACGTACATACGCAGGGTGAAAACACCCTCGCGCGTACGTTAAGCCTCAGTACAGGAAATATCCTCCAACTCCACAAGAGTTCCAGCATTAAATAAGTACAAGAATACCTGCAGAAAGAGGTTAGTGATCATAACAGATAGGAAAACAGGGATAAATAAGATAACAGAAACAAATCACAAAGATACCTATGAATGGGCTCGATGATGAGTCTCCTATGGGAATCCAATGACCTATCTGACAAAACGATAACTCGGATCTCCAACCTGGGCACGCAAACCCAAGGTCGTCAGAAAGCGACCTAGTGAGTGGTAAAATGAAGGAGGCAGTAATATATACTATAGTAATACAAGCACGATAATAATATATAATGCATGTTTATGTAATAGTGATACCATATAATAGAAATTAATAATCTGTAGAAATATAACAATGACATATTTTAATACCATCACCACCTAGCATGTTATCATCGGGTCATGTCCACAGTAGTCTCCAGTTTGATATAATAACTATGTTGTATAGTGGTGAGTGATAGAACTGAACATGCTAGTGGTGACGTGATAGAAGTGAACATGCAGATGGGCACATGCAAAAGAACCATAATACGGTGTTGTGCATAGACAGTAATGATATCTGCAAGATATACAGAAAACAGAATATATGCAAGAGTATACATATACCTGAGTAGTATGCCACCACAGAAAGTGTAACATGTACCAGTAACATGCTAGCGGATAAATGATCAGGTACAGGAATAAGTACAACTAAACAATAGCCTACATGTATCAGGCAAGTCATGTTATTTATCCAATAGTAGCAATCAGTACCGCCTGCTATTTTAATCAATCTCTTCCAGTGTCCCATACCACTGGCAGTTCATACTGGAGCCCGCACTCCAGTCGAACCCATCCGGACATGGCATACGGGTACCATTATCCAAACGAAAGTGTGACCAAATAACAAGTGTTCCCGACGTCACTACTATGTATACTGTTTTATTATGTTACTTAGAAACCTAATGGTCGAAGAGCTCTTATCGGGTAGGTGTATCCCGTGCATACCCGGGATCACGGCCTTAAACAAACCCCTGGCTGCTGAGACCAGGGCCCTCCGCTAAGAGGGGAGCATGAATCAAGTAACGGGAGCTCATGGAGCAATTGGTAGGTAGCACTACCGTCCCCTGCAGTGGGAGAACAATATGGATCCAGTACATCACCCGATAAGATCTAATCAACTATCAAGTCTCCCCCATACCCAAGTTAGCTTTATAATCTGATATATCAAGTATACAATGTAACAGAACAAATACAGTGCATGATACATGTAACATGATAACAGGACCTGAGCTCTGTTGATAGCATAGAACAAGATAACGGGAAACGGGAACAATAGATGGGGATTCCATATATCGCATATCAACAGTTCTCATGTCCAGTAACGGGAATATCCATATCAGTAACAGGAAACAATTATATAACATGATTACGGTAACATGGAACAATAATACATGTAATATGAACGGGATCCATATGACAAGAAGATAGAAACAACACATGCATGTACACTTGTGTGGTGAACATATGTAGCAGTGCTGTCTGTGTAACGAGTATCAGTGAAGTGGAGCATTTATATATCGGTGGGATATGAATGCGAAATAAGAGAGTGACGTGTCATAGTAGCTGTGCAAAACAGTGGTCAGTGTCTAATATCATGTACTGTAAACTACAGTATCCGTGTAATGATGAGAATAATAATATGTAAATGCGGTACATATCTGTGTACTAGTGGACATAGATGTGTAGCCATCATCCATGTAATATATATGCGTAGCACTAGTATATGTAATAATAGTAGTCCGTGTGTCATGTAATACCATGTCCTGTGAATTACAGTAACGGTGTCTAGCATGCATGTCTAGTGACAGTGTAGTGTCATAGCGTATCTGTGGATCAGTAGACATGTGACAATAGTTATAATGCATGAAATCATAGTGTCCACGAAGATGGTGAAGTAGTGGCCCGAGTGTCAGTGGCTGTGCAGGTATGATGACTGTGTCCGAGTTGTCTATGTCAGTATTTATTGTTATTATTATTACATCACCTATATTTATATTAAATCAGGAAATACCTTACAATATTATTGGTTATTCCTATTACAATGAGTTTCCAATAATTACAAGTTACTAATTAATCGTTACCGTCTTTTATCCATAATCAAAATCTATCAATCAATTTCAATAAACATGAGAAAATATAATTTATAAGAAAAACACTCACAAACTGGTCTTGAGAAGGTAGCTCTCTTTCCCACGATCGCAATGGATCCAGAATCGTCCAAATCGGAGTCCGGAGGCTCCCAATATCGCCCGAATACTAAAAATCAGCAAAATGGTTTAAATATGTAAATAAAAATAGTAAATGCAAATACTAAAAAGTATCCGGGGGATTTTATGCAAAATTACCTTTATGGGTTTTAGATGCGGGTTTGGGTCGCTCGCGGGTCGGGTTTGGATCCAATACCCAAACCCACTTAACTTGAATTAATGGGGAATGGGTAACAGGTCGGGTTTAGGGTTTATTGGGTTTCCTATTGAACCCAATAGGGTTATTGGGTTTGGGTTCTACCCAAACCCAATAAAAGGAATCATGGCAGCAGCAGCATGTGCTGCTGCTTGCCCCTGCGCGGGCCGGCCGGCCAGCTCGGCTGGCCGGCGGCACCGGCGGGCCTGCCGGCGGCGGCGGCGGTTGGGCCAGCCGAGAAAGAGAGAGTGAGAGAGAGAGAGAGGGAGAGAAAGGGTGAGAGAGTGAGGGGGAGAATTTACAGAGAAAGAAGAGAAGAAGAAGAAGAGAAGAAGAAGAAGAAAAAGAAGAAGAATAAGTGGGGAGGAAAATAGGAGGAGAAGGGGGCGGCGTGGCCTGGGGGTCGCGACCGCCGGCGGCGGCTGTGGCGGCCGGCAGCGCCTGCGGTGGCGCCGGCGGCCTAGCGTGGCCGCTGGCTCGGGTCAGCTTCTCCCCCCTTTTGTTGGGTCGCACAGAGAGAGGGAGAGAGGTTAGAGAGAGTTTGAGAGAGAGAGAGAGGTTTTTGGGACTAAGAGAGAGAGAGAGAGTTAGGGGATTTTAAGGGGGAGAGAGAAAGGGCGGTTAGGTTAAGGCGGTGGAGGAGAAAGATCCAGAGAAGAAGAGAAAGAAAAGAAAAGAAAAAGAAAAGAATTGTAAAATAATAATTTAATATTATTTTAATATGGCCAAAATTCGACTAGCTCCGAACGGTGTCCAAAAATTATAAAAAATAGAGAATATTATCCTGAGATGTAATATGAAGACGGTTTGAAGAAATACTATCTGGTTTGTAAGTTAAAAATCTTGGAAGATGTCGCCGGTACCGGGCGACACCGGTTTGGCCCGATTTCCATAAATTCAGAAAAATCTCCAAAAATACCCTAAGGTAGAAAATACGATTCTAAGACACTTGATGAAAGCGACTTCTCAAAATACAACGTCATTTGTGAAATAAAAATCGTAAAGCCGATTATCGGTATTAGTCGACACCGTCTATGGAGTTTTTCCAAATAATCCAGAAAAATTCCAGAAAATCCTGAAAATGTAAAATATTAAAAAAGATTTTTGAAACTGAAATCAGCTCAATCTGACTACCAGAAAGGTCACATCAACATGATATGTCGTATCGCATACTGATACGGTGATACGTATATCAGGGATCAGGGGGTTACACAAAAACCCATTTTTTTATATTTTTAAATATCTTTTTAAATCAAAATAAATATCAATAAATCTCAATAAATTCTAAAAAATAAGTTTATGAAATTATAATTGAGCATAAATATGTGTGATAAAAAATCAACACATATTACAAACATGTTAACTTATTTTTGAGATATAAAATACATTTCTTGAAATAAAAACATATTTTTAAATTACTAAACTTGTAAATAGAAATCATTTTTTTTTAAACTCTTATAAATACAAAAATAGGTTTCTCAAATACATTTGAAGCTCAATATGTATGGATAACATTCAATACACATAAAATAATGTAAACTTGGTTTTGATAATATATACTGATAAAAATAACTTTTGATAAAATAAAACTTAAACTCATCAAAATAAGTTTCTATGAACAAATCAAGCTCTAATATGTGTGGATAGAATCCACACATATTCCAAACTATAAAACGTACTTTTTTGAGATAAAAATTGTATAAACACAAGATATGAGTTTAAAACACAAAGTACAGAATCTTTCCAAAAAGGTATTGTTAAACTCAATCTTCTTGAAAATCAAAACACCAAAACTTATGTGCTAGTGTATGTGTATAAGTTTGAGCAATCAAAACTAATCTATTCTTTACATAAATCCTAATCTTACTCTTGACTCAAATCTTCTTCTTGAATAAATCTTCTTTTCCATCTTAACTTGATCCAAAACTTAATTCTATTGAGTTAGACTCCTTGAGTACTTATATGATCTTTCAGCTTGAGCTCTTGCTATCTTCAAAACTTGATTTTAAATCTTTTGTTGAAGCTAAACATCAAACAAAATATTTATTGAATATCTGAAACTTAAATAACACAAGATCATTAGTACTCTATATTACATGAGTTAATCTTCATCAAAACTAGAGTGATGGGCCTTTGAGCTAACAAATATCCCCTTTCTTGAAGATGAAAAAACTCATGAGTTATATATGCATTGATTAAAGATAAGCTTTGTAAAAGATCCCCCTTATCTCATGCATAGCATAAAACATGTAGATATTCATGTAAGCTCATAAAACACAAAAAATATATACATATATGCATAAAACATAAATAACATGCATATATCAACTCTAAAATCCTATTCCCTTTTTTGTCAATTCATCAATATAGAGGTAAAGAAAACTAAGTAAATATATATGCGATATAAATATATGAAGAGGAGAGACATTAACTTAACTCTCCCTACATACATGCATTACATGGAGAAGAGATAACTAAACCCTGACCCACATAAGTATAACATACAATATATAGATAGAGATGTTAAGCTCCCTCTACACAAGTGCATCATATAAAAAGAGGTCAAGCTCTTTTTTATATAATACACTCATCATAAGTTTATATATAGAGGTGACGTTAAGTTAACTCCTCTTACATATAGGCAATAAGCATCAAAATGATAGAAACCGATTAAAAATTTTAATAAACCAATAGTAAATTTTCAATAAACCAATTGTGAATAAACATAAATATAGATACCATTTTAAGTCAAAGAATTTTTCTCCTTTTTTGAAGTAATCACAAAACTAATGCATAAGCTTGTTAAAATAAAACAAATGTATGTGAAGTAAAACAATGCTAGCATGAAACCATTAATGCTATAAAAATATATATGGACATTATTAAATATTGCACAATCAATCATATATATGTGTATATATGTATGTATATCAATAGAAATACCACTTGAAATTTAATGCGCGCGCGCGCGCGCACACATACACATAGATAAACATGAATGAGTATACAAAAATGACGTATCATGATAATCATATGTATAACTCATTGAAATCACCAATCTACATATACATATCAAAGAAATAATCATTTAAACATATAAAGTATGATCGCCCAACCATCCTCCCACTAAAGGTGGTATTTTCAAAAATAATAATTTGAAAATACTACCAAGTGAAGAATAAAGAACTAATTTAAAATAGTTTTAAAAACTAGTTAACCATTCTTCAAGAATGGAATAAATCATATATCTCATGAAATATACTAACTACACAAGAATTGTCACTCATAATTTATACAACACGAATATACTCATGAATGAATATAAGAAACAAAATCCATTTGCAATCACGTAAGTAATCAAAAGGTGAGTGTACAAAAATTATATAAGAATCATATTCATAAAGATAAAAACAATAAGGCTCAAATTTCATCAAAACTCATATAATTCTTTTTTGAAGCTTTCACTATTTGGTCAGAAAAATAGCGCGAAGTAAATTTTCTTTGAGTGGATGAAAAATTACTACATAATAGTTTTGATTACAAAAGAGGGGAAATAACTGGTTTTTTACTTTGTTTAAGGTTGGGTTCTTCGTGTGACATGAAGAGTGATTCTTGTTCTCCATTGACCGACCGAATGACAAGCTTTTCTTTAAGATGCTCTCAAAAATCAATTAGGAAGGACATTTATATTTAACACACTAAGCGTTTAGAGTCCACTGATTTCTCCTTTTCTCTCTCTGGACCTTTGAAAAAACAAGAGGAAAGAAAGAAGCTTTTAACTTGAGAATTCTCAGCTCTCAATCTTTAAAAATGTCTCTTTCTCTTCTCTGGCTTCCCCTCTTCAAAAGTCCTTCCCTCTTCTTCTTAGCTCCTCGGGCTATTTATAGTGAGTCATAGGGGTATTATTGTCCCCTAAAATCTCTCCATAATGGGAATTAACTCTCACATTATGTAGTGAGTTAATTGACCCAATAATGGAGGTCAGATAATAAAAAATGTGGGTCGCGCAGCGCGGACCTCGCGTTTGTGTAGACGCGGATGTCTCAGTCAGAACGTGGAATTACTTAGACCTGTGTTTGAAGTGGAGCACAGAGTTACTCAGACCCTCGCTTGAAATAGGACGTGGAGTTGCTCAGACCTGCTTTGAAAATGGGACGTGGAGTTACTCAAACTCGCGTTTGAAGTAGGACGTGGAGTTACTCAGACATGCGCTTGAAATAGGATGTAAAGTTACTCAGACTCACGTTAAAGTAAGACGCGGGGTTTCTCAAACCCACGTGAGATGCGGAGCTCCTCAGACTTGTGTATGAAGTCATATTTCTTTTTGGATGCGAGGTCCGTGTTTTAGTTGAAATACGACCTTCGCATTGAAGTGAAGTTCGCGTCTGATGACTTGTCCTTAATGATTTTTAAACAGCGTATAGAACCTCCTCCAAAGTTTTATTCAGTTCGAGGTTGACTGGACGGATTTTGAAAAAATTGGGACTTTATGTTGATTTCAGGCTCCCGATGATTGGATTGTAAATCTTTCGAGATGCCCTGGCTTGATCCTGTCTGAATTCTGGTCTTCATGAGTGTGATTGTTGAACTGCTTGAAGCCTCCAAGAAAGATCGTCACAAGTGTCTTGGAAACTCAGTTTAGCACATGTAGCTCTGGTTTGTTTATCGGTATACTATTAAACAAGTAGAGTTGTCGGTTACTTTTGTCAGTGTACTATTGAACTGATTGCAGAAGCAGAGATATACTCTTTGTATGTGAGAGAACGCAAACCTCATTTGATGAAGACACGACTTTCATGTTGGTCTTCTTCGGACGTGAACTTCAATGAAGACACAATTCTTGTTAAAACATGACCCTCAATTGATATTGGGATGCGATCCTCAATTGATGTTGGGACGCGACTCTCAATTGATGTTGGAATGCGACCCTGGCAGTTGTACTTGAAATACGAAGATCGCATTGGATGTTTCCAAACGCGGTCACCACTTTAATGCAAACGTCGCATTGGATGCATGTATCGGCCATTGAATGGCCTATAAAAGATCAGGATTTTCTAATAGTCTCTTCACTTGACTGTTTATCTTCAAGAATGAGACTCGGGTCCAAGAGCTTTCAAAGCTGAATCGACGACATTCATCAATTTGAAATCGTTTCCAAAACTGCGGTGGATGTCATTGCAAGTGCTCGCGTGGTGATCGCTAAAGCGCAAGTCTTAATTCAAGATCATGACCTGAAGCTTGCAAATAAGAAGAGGAAGGTGGAGGAGCTTGAAACAAACAGGCATCGAGTGCAGAAGGAGCTCGATGACCATTCTTCTAAATTGGAAGCTCTCCAGACGCAACTGGCTTTGAAGAAATTTTTGTCCAGTGAGGAGCTAAGGGAAGATCATTATCATAGGTGTACTATTTAACTTAACAATGAAACGGATGCTAGAGGTGTGATATTTTAACTTAGCATCTGATGTCTCGACTTCGATGAGAAAGCTCGAGGGAAAATCATTATCATAAGTGTAGTATCTAACTTAACAATGAAATGGATGCTAGAGGTGTGATATTTTAACTTAGTATCTGACGTCTCGGTTTCGATGAAAAAGCTCGAGGAAGATCATTGTTATAGGTATAATATTTAACTAACAATGAAATATATGGTAGATGTGTGATATTTTAACTTAGCATCTGACATCTCAGTTTCGATGAGAAAGCTCGAGGAAAGATCATTGTCATAGGTGTAGTATCTAACTTAACAATAAAATGGATGCTTGATTGTGGTTTTTCCTACACACAAGAATACAGAATTTTAGAACTTTTAAAATAGTAGTGCAAGGTGCTCAATTCTACCGGAATAGCAAGTGGCTATGCGGGTCGTGATCCACAAGGAGGGACGAGCGATGGAAGCTTTTTAGTAAGTTCTCTTTTAAGCTACAATTAATAGTTAAAATTCTTCTTTTAGTTCTTAAAAAGAAAAGTGAAAAATGGAGTTAAAGTCAAGTTAGGAAGAAAGTAGTTGAATGAGAAGGTGGAGAAAATAGAAGTGATATGTACAAAGAAATTGAAAAAGAGTGAAAGAAATTTGGGTGATTATGGTGTTGGTGATCTACACTAAAAGTTACAAGAAAAGAAAGAAAAATAAAACCTAAAAAACATACTTACCTCTTCGGAGCCTGCTTACCTTTTACCCGTACAGACGATGTACCTTTACTTGAAGGCGAACGAAGCATGGCAGATGAGATCTTCCCCATTCCCGATTTACACTATAAAATGAAGGGGCGAGCTATACTATCATAGAAATGGATATTCATCACCATAAGCCATCAACGACACTTGCAAGAATAAGGAAACTTCAAGGCTATCGGTTTCATTTAGATCCACAACACAAAAGAGGGAAGCAAACAAAAACAAGAATAGAAAAGAAAAGAAAATCTCGATTCGATTCAAATAACAATGGAAGAAAAGATCACTTACACGGGTGTCACCTTCAGTACAAGCTTGCTCTCATTCCTCCATGAAAGTCTCCTCCTCTCTCAGTTACATAAATAAAACAAAATTTACATGAAAGAAAACTAAAAACTTAAGTTACAAATTACAAATTAGCCTAAGTTCTACTCTCTGCTTAGCCCTTTTTTTCTTTTGCCTTTGAGATTGCAGGTATTTATAGGAGAAATGTAGAGAGTAGAGGAGTATGAAGATAATAAAAGATGGCTATTTCTGAATTTGAATCCTTCCCTTATCTCCAAACTTGATTTGATGTGGATATTCAGTTCTGATCTGCATCTAATTGGCGTATTGATTGCTAAATATAACTTATCAAATGATAGAATTAGAAATAATGATAAACTTAAGAGTTGTAGCTCTTTATGTTCTCTTTTTGGATCATCTTGAATCATCAGATTTGAGTTCTAATAGCAAAAGTTATAATTCAAATACTAAAATGTATCCAGCCAGAATCTGTGTCAGAATTGCTTCAGCTCATCCGTTGATTTTCTCTTTATTCATTTATCTCTTTGAATTTGGACTCTACATTTAACGTTAGCCTCGGTTGATCTTTAGTTTTAACTACCTGATTCACCAAAAACTGAATTTAACCAACTGGATTTGGGATCATCCTCCTCTAACCAAATAGATCTAGTTAAATCTGAATTTAACTGATATTTATTTTATTTTATCCTCTTTCTCTCCATGATTATCTTCTGCAAAATAGACATTTAAGACAAGAAATTTAGTAGATTTATTACATAATAAATGTGGAATATAATAAAGAATAATGCAATAAATGTGTGCAATCACACCCCCACACATATCTTTTGCTCGTCCTCGAGCAAAACAACAAAACTAAACCAAAGATTATTAGACCACTTTCGCAGGTTATGCGATTGCACTGAGCTTGTACAACAAGCCGTTAAACCTCTAGGTTACCCCTAGAGGACGAGTTTTGTCTCGTGAGGGTTTTCAGTGGATTACACCCACAAAATCCGTAAAGAAAGAGAAAAATGTTAATATTTTGAAAACACATTTTGAAAAAAAAATATTTGAAATATTATTATTAGATTTAAGTAATCTATAAGTTATAGAAAACTGAATTTTTCATTCCTAAACTTAGTCTCTATTCAAAAATTTGTTATCAATCAAAATAAGGAGTAAAATTGTACTTCTTATCTAGTCTATTACTTTACCCTAAGTCATATGCACCTTGTGATCGTGAAAATTTTGACTAAGGGTTCTTTAACTCCAACTCTTATGCCTTATTTATTATTATTTTTTATATATATATTTTATTTTTGGTGGTAATATTCCTTAGTTCATTAGGCTTTCTAATCTGCCCATGTAACAAGCCTTTAATCGATGACTCCCAAAGCAAACGATCTTAGGGCACCGGGTGAGAAGACACCCCAAGGACTTAGGGACTCGAGCAAACAAGGCCACAAAACGAAGGATTTTATTATATGAACCGCCTTTAGGTGTGATACTTATGCTTTACGAGGCACAAATACTCAGCTTAATCAGAGGATTTATATATATATATTTTCTCAAACTTATCTAATCATCTTTCGCATAAATACCAATGCTTGCTTAGGCCAAAGCACCTAGCTAATCAATAATTAGATTTGTTTATCTTTCATAGATATATTTTTTAAATACCAATGCTTGCTTAGGCCAAAGCACCTAGCTAATCAATAATTAGATTTGTTTATCTTTCATAGATATATTTTTTCCTTTTTATTTTTTTATTTTTTTAAGGCATAAGAATCTTTGTTTTTGAACCCTAAATGTGTAAGTGTATGAAGTGTGCATATTTCATCAAGGTAAAGATTAAGACTAAATTACTTTGACAAATTATCTTCCTAACCCTAAAAATTAAACAAATAATCTTATTTTGATCAAGTATAAGAAATCCTAATTTTGATTTTCCTATTCCTTAAAAGTGACTTAATTTCTTACAAAAAATATGTCAAATATTATTTCTATTTTCAAAAAGTTTTTAAAAGTAAAGAAAATGTTAATTTTTTTCCTTTTTTAAATAAAAAGGAAAAAAAACCTAAGTTATGTTAGACCCTCCCCCACACCAATCTCATGAATTGTTCTCAATGTATGAATTAATGCATAGATGTATGAAAAGAAGAAAGGGAAGAAAAACATTACCGTAAGGTGATGGTCCGGTGTGTCCACGAAATGCGGCCCAATCGAATTTTCGTGGAGCTTGGAGGAACCCATCAGAAATCTCTCTTATATAATTATTGACACTCTAAAAAAGACAAGATTCCTAACTGGCCTGAATAATGTCTAACTTGTTGACATCTACAAAAGACAAGCGGCAGACAAACTGACGACCAGTTCTTTACCCATCTCAAAGGGACGTATCAACAACTTGGACTCTACTGATCCAGTAAAGCAGACAGTAAGTCAAGAAAAACTTGTGAGAAGGCCCAAGCAGGTCCAGAGACACTAAGTTAGCTTGACACTTAGTCTCGCACGAGCCCATGAGACAAGTCTTGCATAAGAAGTCAAAATTCCTTAGCATCGCAGGAAGCTCCTCCACAGCCTCGCTGCAAGCTAACTTACAACTTCACAAGAAATGCTCAGTTAACTCTGCAGAGAGTTAGCTTCGCTCGAAACCCCACGCAGCCACGCAGAAGGATGATTGGTAGCTTCGCCACAAGTTCTATCTAGCTCCGTTGAGAGCTTTCCTGTAGCTTCGCCAAAAGATTCTCCCAGCTCCGCTATGAGCTCAACGCAGTGGCTCCGCTGTGAGTCTTTTATGGTCACCTTTGACCAATCAAATCTCTAGACGAGATCAAATCTAATTAAGATCAAATTTGACAGTTGTTTGCCATGATCTTTTGACTCTCCCAATCAAGTGAGAAGATCAGGGGAGATCTTTCAGTTATTTAGAAAGAATCAAGGGAGTATCCCTCATTTAGCAGAGCGGATCAAGAGATCAGCTATTCCAAGCTTCATAGAAGCTGATTCTAGCCTCGCGGCGAGGCTACTTACCGGATGGAAAATAGATTGACCCAATTTGTTTCTAGATTCTCATGGCGATTATATCCCTACTCCTCCTTATAAATAGCCTACCAGGGGCGAGAGCTAGGAGAAGGCTCGAAAAAAGAGAGGAGAGACGGCTAAAAACAGAGATCTACTCTCTTACTTCCAAGAATTCAGAAAATTACTTCTCTAATCAGGGTGCTAATACCCTAAGATGTTCCTCCCTCTCAAGGAATTTCTGGAACCAGGCGAGAAGGAATTCCCAAGCGGAGGCAGCTCGAGAAGTAACAAGAGGGCTCTACCGACCTTCTGTTCTCCGATTCTCTGAAGCAGGCGAGAAGGGAATCCCATCAGGCGACAGTCCGATTGTCTGATCGCTCGTATCGTCAGAGGGATAAAGTGATCGCACGCTGATCAGATTTCTACCGGCACACTTCCCCAGAAATCTCAGAGGAGATCTACTTGTAATCTTCTTCCTGCAAAGAATTACTTGTAATTTAGCTCCTCGACCCCTTTTTTTATAAGTTTTCCCCTTTGCAAAATCAATGAAAAATAATAACCCACTAAAATGATGTATATGTGAATGGTTTTTATTAAAAATTTAACCCCATTTAATTTTCAAAATTCATAATTAATTTCGGAGTCAATTTTATCAACCGCCTTGTCCCATAATATAGTGTAAAAAGATGGAATGATTGACTTGGACTTAGGAAGTACGGGAACTAATACCGATTCAGGAAAGTGACTTAAGTCAACTAAAGGTTTAAGAGTCGAGATCGGCTCAGGAAGTGGGTCCAAATCAAGAGGTTGAAACTCAAATTCACATTCATTTTCTCACAATGGAATATGACTTAATGTTGGTGATTCAATTTCAAGAATGACAGGTGTGCGAATCAAAACTGATTCTAAAATATTATTCAAGTCGAGTAACAAGGCATGAGTCAATATTGATTCGGGAATTTGAATTGGTTCAAAAATTTGAGAATATAGGTCATATTTCTCATTGAGTTCAATTTCATAAAAATGAGGACTTGCCAATTTGTCAAAGGGACTTTCAAAAGTATGAAATTGATCAAGTTCAATATGATGATCATAAAAGATTGGCGATTCAATTTCATGATGAATTGGCGCAGGATCCAATGTTGACTCGGAAAAAAGATTGAAATCAGGTGAAGACACCGGAGTCATTATTGAATCAGGAAATAGAATTGAATCACCAAGTTGAGGTTCAGGATCATATTCATTCTCAAGTTCAATTTCAGGAAAGGGGTAACTTGCCAAACTGTCAATATCATTTTTAAAATTTAGAGTTTGGGCAAGTTCAAATGGTTGTACTGAAATGAAATCTTATTTTTCAAAACAACATGATTCTTCGGCTCTAACAGAATAGTTAGCGACATCAGAAATGGTCAAACGATGAGAACGGAGAGTTTGGACCATCATATCTATGTCACGATTGCGAGTGATTTGAGCCTGAGTCATGACTTCAAGCATCTTCTTATAGTTGATTGGTTCATTATTTTGCTGCGATTGGACTTGAAAAGATGAAGTGTTGTTTTAAAATTTGTGATGAAATTGTAAGTCCGTCAGATTTTATGATTGTTGCTTGGACTCACGCATACTCATTTTCAAGATTGAAGGTTTTCTATTTTGAACTGGTGGAACTGAGTATGAATCTTGAAAATATTGTGGATAAAGTGGATAAGGAGAACAAGTTGGTAAAAATTGGACTCCGGGGAGGTGAATCCCCATTGACTCTGTGAAAAGTTAAAATTATTCTGAAAATTATGATCATAAGATTGGGGGCATGGATTATATTAATTCGGATAAAACTTATCCGGCACACAAGATTGGTTAAATTTATGATATGCCCGGTTGGTAATATCTGAAAAAAAAGTTGGGGTGTAATATGGATTACCATTAAAATTAGAAAAATTATTGTTATAAGCCATATCACATAATAAATGTCAAACACAAACAAAGAAAAACAAACAAATAAGCAAACAAATAAAAAGAAAAAAAATCTAACCTAAGTTAGGGTAAACCTTAGACCTAGACGACTCCTAACTGGTTAGACTGTCCACAGGGGGTATATTGCTGAATCTGACCACAAGTTAATCGACCAGGTAGGGGCAAGATTGGTGGGAGGTATCCGCGCAAAAGCGACAGGCCTAATTAAGTCAAACCACCAGCCTTCGGGATTTCGCCCCTCAATCCCCAACCTTAGTCACCGATTTGGTAAGAGTCAATTCAAATCAACTTTCCCCTTAGGTCTGTAATACCCCGTTCCCGGAATACGTACTTAATTGCGTATTCAGTTTTTCGATCGTATTTTTTCGATTTACTTCCCGTATTTGACCAATTTCAATTTCAAATATCATTTTCTAATATATTAGATTTTATGTGAATTTCTGGAATTTTCTAGAATTAAAATGAATTTCTTCAAAACCGGTGTCGACCAGTGCCGCCGATCGATTCCCGAATTTTTATCTTGCAAACTGCTTAGAATCTCTAGAAGATTCTTTAGACATTTCTTCTTATAATTATATTTCTTACTTAAATACTTTTTCTGAAGATTTTACGAATTTATGGATATTCCACCGGAGTCGGTAGAAGACTGATTCCAGTATTTTTATTTCACAATCAGTTAGGAATTTCTAGATGGTCCTTTAGACTTTATTGCTTAGAATCATAATTTCTACCTACATTTTTTTTTTGAGAATTTTATGATTTTATGAAAATTCTTTCGGAGTCGGTAGGTAACTGATTCCGGGATTTTAGATTTAAAACTATAAAGTGTTTCTTAAAAGGATTTCATTTTAAGTCTTCTTATATTATTATTGATTTTTGGTGAAAATTGCGAGTCGTTCCGAGATACTTGAATTTCGGACGATTTCGGTATTTTCCGAAATATTTTCCTGTATGCTCGACTTTAACTCGGAAATCTGTGTTTCTGATATTTTCATTTTTGGAGACCAAGAAAATATCTTCATTTATCCAATTCTTTTCCATTTTCCTTTTCTCTATTTTCCTTTCCTTCCTTGCTAAGTTAAAGGATTTTCCATTTTCCACAATTCTACAAAATCCCAATTTTCCAACAAATATCTCAAACTCCACACCCTTCCCCATTAATGCAACCCTCTCTCTCTTCCCCATGGCCGGCCAAGTGGCCAAGGAGAGACACCCATCCCATCCCCTATTTTGCAACTAAACCCCTCCCTTCTACATAATTACATCTCCTTTACAAAAATCAAAACCTATATAAATCCTTTCCTTTGCAATTCTTTTCTTTTTCTTCACTTCAACAAAATCCTCACCTTCACAAATCCTTCTCCATCTCCATCTCAAACCCTAATTCCAAAGAACACCTCAAGGCCTTCTTCTTCTTCTCAAGCTACCACAACCCTTGGATTTGGATCGCATCTCACTTCGTCGGAAGCATCGCCAAGGACCTAGTTGGTGATAGCCGTCGACATCGATTATTCGGAACTCGTAGAACCTTCACACAACCGTTCGAAGTGAGTATCTTTACTCACCAAGACTAGGCAACTTCCTTGTATTTTGTGTTGACAATTTCATGTACATATGTTCTAAAAATCATGTTTTTAGCCCATCAAACAATCACCATAAAATCTGTTCTGTATCCTGTTTTCCCAGGATTAGTCGACTTAACCTAGAACCTAGTCGACTAACCCACTTTAGTTGAAACGTAGCTTTTCTGATTTTCACAGTTTTAGTCGACTAACCAATTTTACCAGTCGACTAGACCCCCTAGTCGACTACATTTTGACCCCTAGTCGACTAATTTTCCTTGAACCAAAAACACCAACTCTCGGCCCTAGTCGACTTATCCTAATTTTATAGTCGACTTGGATCCCCTAGTCGACTACACCCTTGACCCTAGTCGACTCCTGAAACCAACTCAACTCTCTGTATCTCAAACTTAGTCGACTTAAGTGTCTGTTAGTCGACTTGTAGTTCCCTGTTAGTCGACTACCCATTTTACCTAGTCGACTAACTCTTCCTGAAACAGAAACCAAACTCTCTGGAACACAGTATTAGTCGACCACCCTACTTTCCTAGTCGACTAACCCTTCTATTAGTCGACTACTATTCTAACCTAGTCGACTAACTTATGGCTGTCTGGTATTGTGATTTCCTTCTTGACTATGTATCTTACCCTTGATACATGTGTGGTATATTATTCCTGTTCATGCTTCATAACTAGTATTTCATGACTTGTTCATTAACACTATCGACCGCTTGTCAATTCTTTAGACTTGTTAGTTTTATGTTTCCTTTTAACACATGTATATCACCTGATTTGCTAGACCCTTTTGTTAGGCCATGACTTACCCTGACTATTATCAATTCTTTGATATGTTTGGTTGCTTGTTAGATATACATCACCACTTATCATGCTATCTCTTGACACCAAGCATGATACACCGATTCTTATAATTATCACGATAAAGGGAATGTAGTACCTGATTACCGTTATGTACTGATCACTGTTATGTGTTACTGTTATGATATTGCTCATTCCCTTAATCTGATAATTATGTTAATAAAACATAAAAAGGACAACTTGTATGGGGTATGGGAGGAAGTGATGGATGCCGGAATGATACCTTGCTTATAGTGATGGATATGATATATATATGGCGGACGACTATAGTGGGACTTAGGGCCCACATGAGTACATATAGGGGGACTTTGGGCCTCCAAACCGGTCCCAGGTGGTGGGAACCGTTGGACCAACAAACTGGTCCCCGGTGTATGTGAACCACTATAAGAAGCTCTGTCAGTTCTCCATCTGCTTCCGTTAACAACCCTCGACTCGCTTATATATGGATGTATGTGTGTTGGGGTGCACACCTGGACACATACCTAGATATATGAGTCAGACGAGTAATAATAACAATAGATGTCAGTTATGTTTCCTGTTATAGTTTCTGTTACGTGTACCTGCGATGATTCCTGTTATATTTTACTGTTATGACTCCCGTTACACGTGTTATGGACCCCTGATCATTATTGTTCTGTATTCCTGTTACTATCATACGAATTGCAACTCTGATTATATACGCTTGGATATTCGGTGGCATGAGACAAGAGGTATATATATGAGGGTTTCCTTGTTTGGATTATTCCTTCGATGTACTAGTCTCATGGGACCGTAACCTAAGCGTATACAATCAATTTTGCGTGTGATCAGTTTTACTTCGGATTTCCTGTACCATGATGACTATACCATACGTGTCTTCATATACTACACTTGTGTTCTAACCCTTATTCATGTCTCTTAGCCACTTGGCTATAGTTGTTTACTATTATATGTCTTGACCTTTGGATTTGCATATTCAGATTTCGAAGCTTGGATCGTAGTGGAGCCATCCACTGTAGATTGAGCTTCCGCTAGTGAGCAGGCTAGCTCTTCCTCCTTCGTGCCGGGCTCCTCATTTGACTCACGGGATCTCCATCCTACTCGTGAGCTTTGTGTATATCTTGTGTATTTCTCTTTTGGACTTGGTTATGATGTAATACACATGTAATGTGTAATACTTTATAATATCCTGTGATAACTTTGTATGTGTATTTCTTGTGTTGGCATATGTATGAATACCACGCTTCGTGTGTACTCTGATTTCTTGTTGTACTTTTATGCTTAGCGTATATGTGTGGGGGCAAATCTGACCCACGTATATACGTTGCAGTGACGTCCCCGTATCCGTGAAATCGGGGCGTTACAGGTTGGTATCAGAGCCTAGGCTCTCAAACCTAAAGTACAACCAGTAGCAAATTTTAGAAATTTGCTAATGCCAACTATAATGTACAAAGTTATCTAGTCCTTCTTGAATTGTCTAGTTATTCTTGATTCCATCCCTCATATTCTAAACTCCTTCCATTTTTCCGAACTCCTTCCAGTTATCTTTAGCCATCCTGGTATGGAGAGGAGATCGGGTCGCAGCAACTCTGGATCATCATCGAATGGACCCACAGGAGAGAATGTGGATATCCTAAGGGTCATTCAAACTATGATGGAGAACCAGCAGCGGCAGACGGAACTTCTCCGGCAGGAGTTGGCAGCTCCAAAGGAACAGAGGCCGGGGAATGTATCGGACTTCAGAAAACTACAGCCTGCTATATTCACGGGAAGCGAGAAACCATTAGATGCTGAGCAATGGTTGACGGACACTACAGATCTACTGAACGCCACCCGTGTTCCAAAGGAGAACCAAGTTGAGGTTGCCAAGATTCAGTTGAAAGACATAGCCAGAACTTGGTGGCTTGCAGAGGAGGCCAGATTGGAGAGACCTGTCACTTGGGACACGTTCTCCAAGAGTTTTTACAGCAGATTCTTCCCTGCTACTGCTCAGAAGGATATGGAGGAGCAGTTCATTAGACTCCAGCAGTGGAACAAGTCCGTGGATGAGTATGCCGCGGAATTTCTGAGGCTCAGTCGCTTTGCTCCGTACATGGTAACGGATGAGGAGAAGCGAGCGAGCAGATTCCAGCAGGGTCTACAGATGGATATCCAAGTTTTCTTGATACCCCAACAGCTGAAGACTTATTCGGAAGTTCTCACCATAGCTCGAGAAGTGGAGCGTGGGTTAGAGAAGAAAGAGAACTTGATGAGGAACCAGGCCAAGAAGAGGCCTTTGGCGTTGATGGATGAGGAAGATGCAGTTGGGAAAACCCATGGCCCGATGATGAAGAGACCACTCCAATCTCCTCTTCCTCAGATTGTATGCAATTACTGCCACAGACCCGGACATTATAAGAGCGATTGTCGAGTGGCTAAGGGATTGTGTGTAGTGTGTGGATCAGGGAGGCATATGCTAAGGGATTGCCCACACAGGAAGTTTGGACATATGACACCAGCCGGACCAGCTCTTCCAGCACCAGCTCATCCAGCCCCAGCACTTCCAGCTCCGCCTCTGAGGAGGAACCCTGAACCCATGGATCGAAGAGTTCCACTTCCACCCCAACGGTATGATCATCAGCAGAGGGGATTGAGGCCTAGAGCAGACCAAGGTAGAGGCCAAGTTCACCTCATGGCCGTAGAGGCCTCAGGCGATGCAGCAGAGTGGGAGGACCAGTATCCAGAGCAGGAGCCTTAGGATATCATGGTAATCACTACCCTAGATCTTGTATTTGAATTGGTTATCATACTAAATATGTTTCCCTTGTCATTCTATCATTGTTCATCTCGGTTCTTTCTGTGTTCATCCTATCCTTGTTTTGATTTTCGGACCCTTTGATTTCACCCTTGTCCCCTTTGTGTTCAATTTACCCCTTAGCGAAATTGCGAGGACGCAATTTTTTGTAAGGTGGGTAGATTGTAATACCCCGTTCCCGGAATACGTACTTAATTGCGTATTCAGTTTTTCGATCGTATTTTTTCGATTTACTTCCCGTATTTGACCAATTTCAATTTCAAATATCATTTTCTAATATATTAGATTTTATGTGAATTTCTGGAATTTTCTAGAATTAAAATGAATTTCTTCAAAACGGTGTCGACCAGTGCCGCCGATCGATTCCCGAATTTTTATCTTGCAAACTGCTTAGAATCTCTAGAAGATTCTTTAGACATTTCTTCTTAGAATTATATTTCTTACTTAAATACTTTTTCTGAAGATTTTACGAATTTATGGATATTCCACCGGAGTCGGTAGAAGACTGATTCCAGTATTTTTATTTCACAATCAGTTAGGAATTTCTAGATGGTCCTTTAGACTTTATTGCTTAGAATCATAATTTCTACCTACATTCTTTTTCTGAGAATTTTATGATTTTATGAAAATTCTTTCGGAGTCGGTAGGTAACTGATTCCGGGATTTTTAGATTTAAAACTATAAAGTGTTTCTTAAAAGGGATTTCATTTTAAGTCTTCTTATATTATTATTGATTTTTGGTGAAAATTGCGAGTCGTTCCGAGATACTTGAATTTCGGACGATTTCGGTATTTTCCGAAATATTTTCCTGTATGCTCGACTTTAACTCGGAAATCTGTGTTTCTGATATTTTCATTTTTGGAGACCAAGAAAATATCTTCATTTATCCAATTCTTTTCCATTTTCCTTTTCTCTATTTTCCTTTCCTTCCTTGCTAAGTTAAAGGATTTTCCATTTTCCACAATTCTACAAAATCCCAATTTTCCAACAAATATCTCAAACTCCACACCCTTCCCCATTAATGCAACCCTCTCTCTCTTCCCCATGGCCGGCCAAGTGGCCAAGGAGAGACACCCACCCCATCCCCTATTTTGCAACTAAACCCCTCCCTTCTACATAATTACATCTCCTTTACAAAAATCAAAACCTATATAAATCCTTTCCTTTGCAATTCTTTTCTTTTTCTTCACTTCAACAAAATCCTCACCTTCACAAAATCCTTCTCCATCTCCATCTCAAACCCTAATTCCAAAGAACACCTCAAGGCCTTCTTCTTCTTCTCAAGCTACCACAACCCTTGGATTTGGATCGCATCTCACTTCGTCGGAAGCATCGCCAAGGACCTAGTTGGTGATAGCCGTCGACATCGATTATTCGGAACTCGTAGAACCTTCACACAACCGTTCGAAGTGAGTATCTTTACTCACCAAGACTAGGCAACTTCCTTGTATTTTGTGTTGACAATTTCATGTACATATGTTCTATAAAAATCATGTTTTTAGCCCATCAAACAATCACCATAAAATCTGTTCTGTATCCTGTTTTCCCAGGATTAGTCGACTTAACCTAGAACCTAGTCGACTAACCCACTTTAGTTGAAACGTAGCTTTTCTGATTTTCACAGTTTTAGTCGACTAACCAATTTTACCAGTCGACTAGACCCCCCTAGTCGACTACATTTTGACCCCTAGTCGACTAATTTTCCTTGAACCAAAAACACCAACTCTCGGCCCTAGTCGACTTATCCTAATTTTATAGTCGACTTGGATCCCCTAGTCGACTACACCCTTGACCCTAGTCGACTCCTGAAACCAACTCAACTCTCTGTATCTCAAACTTAGTCG
Source organism: Agave tequilana (assembly GCA_038442645.1). Classification (NCBI taxonomy): domain Eukaryota; kingdom Viridiplantae; phylum Streptophyta; class Magnoliopsida; order Asparagales; family Asparagaceae; genus Agave; species Agave tequilana. The sequence goes on from JAVJIF010023524.1 coordinate 46,315, forward strand.
ACTTAAGTGTCTGTTAGTCGACTTGTAGTTCCCTGTTAGTCGACTACCCATTTTACCTAGTCGACTAACTCTTCCTGAAACAGAAACCCAAACTCTCTGGAACACAGTATTAGTCGACCACCCTACTTTCCTAGTCGACTAACCCTTCTATTAGTCGACTACTATTCTAACCTAGTCGACTAACTTATGGCTGTCTGGTATTGTGATTTCCTTCTTGACTATGTATCTTACCCTTGATACATGTGTGGTATATTATTCCTGTTCATGCTTCATAACTAGTATTTCATGACTTGTTCATTAACACTATCGACCGCTTGTCAATTCTTTAGACTTGTTAGTTTTATGTTTCCTTTTAACACATGTATATCACCTGATTTGCTAGACCCTTTTGTTAGGCCATGACTTACCCTGACTATTATCAATTCTTTGATATGTTTGGTTGCTTGTTAGATATACATCACCACTTATCATGCTATCTCTTGACACCAAGCATGATACACCGATTCTTATAATTATCACGATAAAGGGAATGTAGTACCTGATTACCGTTATGTACTGATCACTGTTATGTGTTACTGTTATGATATTGCTCATTCCCTTAATCTGATAATTATGTTAATAAAACATAAAAAGGACAACTTGTATGGGGTATGGGAGGAAGTGATGGATGCCGGAATGATACCTTGCTTATAGTGATGGATATGATATATATATGGCGGACGACTATAGTGGGACTTAGGGCCCACATGAGTACATATAGGGGGACTTTGGGCCTCCAAACGGTCCCAGGTGGTGGGAACCGTTGGACCAACAAACTGGTCCCCGGTGTATGTGAACCACTATAAGAAGCTCTGTCAGTTCTCCATCTGCTTCCGTTAACAACCCTCGACTCGCTTATATATGGATGTATGTGTGTTGGGGTGCACACCTGGACACATACCTAGATATATGAGTCAGACGAGTAATAATAACAATAGATGTCAGTTATGTTTCCTGTTATAGTTTCTGTTACGTGTACCTGCGATGATTCCTGTTATATTTTACTGTTATGACTCCCGTTACACGTGTTATGGACCCCTGATCATTATTGTTCTGTATTCCTGTTACTATCATACGAATTGCAACTCTGATTATATACGCTTGGATATTCGGTGGCATGAGACAAGAGGTATATATATGAGGGTTTCCTTGTTTGGATTATTCCTTCGATGTACTAGTCTCATGGGACCGTAACCTAAGCGTATACAATCAATTTTGCGTGTGATCAGTTTTACTTCGGATTTCCTGTACCATGATGACTATACCATACGTGTCTTCATATACTACACTTGTGTTCTAACCCTTATTCATGTCTCTTAGCCACTTGGCTATAGTTGTTTACTATTATATGTCTTGACCTTTGGATTTGCATATTCAGATTTCGAAGCTTGGATCGTAGTGGAGCCATCCACTGTAGATTGAGCTTCCGCTAGTGAGCAGGCTAGCTCTTCCTCCTTCGTGCCGGGCTCCTCATTTGACTCACGGGATCTCCATCCTACTCGTGAGCTTTTGTGTATATCTTGTGTATTTCTCTTTTGGACTTGGTTATGATGTAATACACATGTAATGTGTAATACTTTATAATATCCTGTGATAACTTTGTATGTGTATTTCTTGTGTTGGCATATGTATGAATACCACGCTTCGTGTGTACTCTGATTTCTTGTTGTACTTTTATGCTTAGCGTATATGTGTGGGGGCAAATCTGACCCACGTATATACGTTGCAGTGACGTCCCCGTATCCGTGAAATCGGGGCGTTACAGGTTGGTATCAGAGCCTAGGCTCTCAAACCTAAAGTACAACCAGTAGCAAATTTTAGAAATTTGCTAATGCCAACTATAATGTACAAAGTTATCTAGTCCTTCTTGAATTGTCTAGTTATTCTTGATTCCATCCCTCATATTCTAAACTCCTTCCATTTTTCCGAACTCCTTCCAGTTATCTTTAGCCATCCTGGTATGGAGAGGAGATCGGGTCGCAGCAACTCTGGATCAGCATCGAATGGACCCACAGGAGAGAATGTGGATATCCTAAGGGTCATTCAAACTATGATGGAGAACCAGCAGCGGCAGACGGAACTTCTCCGGCAGGAGTTGGCAGCTCCAAAGGAACAGAGGCCGGGGAATGTATCGGACTTCAGAAAACTACAGCCTGCTATATTCACGGGAAGCGAGAAACCATTAGATGCTGAGCAATGGTTGACGGACACTACAGATCTACTGAACGCCGCCCGTGTTCCAAAGGAGAACCAAGTTGAGGTTGCCAAGATTCAGTTGAAAGACATAGCCAGAACTTGGTGGCTTGCAGAGGAGGCCAGATTGGAGAGACCTGTCACTTGGGACACGTTCTCCAAGAGTTTTTACAGCAGATTCTTCCCTGCTACTGCTCAGAAGGATATGGAGGAGCAGTTCATTAGACTCCAGCAGTGGAACAAGTCCGTGGATGAGTATGCCGCGGAATTTCTGAGGCTCAGTCGCTTTGCTCCGTACATGGTAACGGATGAGGAGAAGCGAGCGAGCAGATTCCAGCAGGGTCTACAGATGGATATCCAAGTTTTCTTGATACCCCAACAGCTGAAGACTTATTCGGAAGTTCTCACCATAGCTCGAGAAGTGGAGCGTGGGTTAGAGAAGAAAGAGAACTTGATGAGGAACCAGGCCAAGAAGAGGCCTTTGGCGTTGATGGATGAGGAAGATGCAGTTGGGAAAACCCATGGCCCGATGATGAAGAGACCACTCCAATCTCCTCTTCCTCAGATTGTATGCAATTACTGCCACAGACCCGGACATTATAAGAGCGATTGTCGAGTGGCTAAGGGATTGTGTGTAGTGTGTGGATCAGGGAGGCATATGCTAAGGGATTGCCCACACAGGAAGTTTGGACATATGACACCAGCCGGACCAGCTCTTCCAGCACCAGCTCATCCAGCCCCAGCACTTCCAGCTCCGCCTCTGAGGAGGAACCCTGAACCCATGGATCGAAGAGTTCCACTTCCACCCCAACGGTATGATCATCAGCAGAGGGGATTGAGGCCTAGAGCAGACCAAGGTAGAGGCCAAGTTCACCTCATGGCCGTAGAGGCCTCAGGCGATGCAGCAGAGTGGGAGGACCAGTATCCAGAGCAGGAGCCTTAGGATATCATGGTAATCACTACCCTAGATCTTGTATTTGAATTGGTTATCATACTAAATATGTTTCCCTTGTCATTCTATCATTGTTCATCTCGGTTCTTTCTGTGTTCATCCTATCCTTGTTTTGATTTTCGGACCCTTTGATTTCACCCTTGTCCCCTTTGTGTTCAATTTACCCCTTAGCGAAATTGCGAGGACGCAATTTTTTGTAAGGTGGGTAGATTGTAATACCCCGTTCCCGGAATACGTACTTAATTGCGTATTCAGTTTTTCGATCGTATTTTTTCGATTTACTTCCCGTATTTGACCAATTTCAATTTCAAATATCATTTTCTAATATATTAGATTTTATGTGAATTTCTGGAATTTTCTAGAATTAAAATGAATTTCTTCAAAACCGGTGTCGACCAGTGCCGCCGATCGATTCCCGAATTTTTATCTTGCAAACTGCTTAGAATCTCTAGAAGATTCTTTAGACATTTCTTCTTAGAATTATATTTCTTACTTAAATACTTTTTCTGAAGATTTTACGAATTTATGGATATTCCACCGGAGTCGGTAGAAGACTGATTCCAGTATTTTTATTTCACAATCAGTTAGGAATTTCTAGATGGTCCTTTAGACTTTATTGCTTAGAATCATAATTTCTACCTACATTCTTTTTCTGAGAATTTTATGATTTTATGAAAATTCTTTCGGAGTCGGTAGGTAACTGATTCCGGGATTTTTAGATTTAAAACTATAAAGTGTTTCTTAAAAGGGATTTCATTTTAAGTCTTCTTATATTATTATTGATTTTTGGTGAAAATTGCGAGTCGTTCCGAGATACTTGAATTTCGGACGATTTCGGTATTTTCCGAAATATTTTCCTGTATGCTCGACTTTAACTCGGAAATCTGTGTTTCTGATATTTTCATTTTTGGAGACCAAGAAAATATCTTCATTTATCCAATTCTTTTCCATTTTCCTTTTCTCTATTTTCCTTTCCTTCCTTGCTAAGTTAAAGGATTTTCCATTTTCCACAATTCTACAAAATCCCAATTTTCCAACAAATATCTCAAACTCCACACCCTTCCCCATTAATGCAACCCTCTCTCTCTTCCCCATGGCCGGCCAAGTGGCCAAGGAGAGACACCCATCCCATCCCCTATTTTGCAACTAAACCCCTCCCTTCTACATAATTACATCTCCTTTACAAAAATCAAAACCTATATAAATCCTTTCCTTTGCAATTCTTTTCTTTTTCTTCACTTCAACAAAATCCTCACCTTCACAAAATCCTTCTCCATCTCCATCTCAAACCCTAATTCCAAAGAACACCTCAAGGCCTTCTTCTTCTTCTCAAGCTACCACAACCCTTGGATTTGGATCGCATCTCACTTCGTCGGAAGCATCGCCAAGGACCTAGTTGGTGATAGCCGTCGACATCGATTATTCGGAACTCGTAGAACCTTCACACAACCGTTCGAAGTGAGTATCTTTACTCACCAAGACTAGGCAACTTCCTTGTATTTTTGTGTTGACAATTTCATGTACATATGTTCTATAAAAATCATGTTTTTAGCCCATCAAACAATCACCATAAAATCTGTTCTGTATCCTGTTTTCCCAGGATTAGTCGACTTAACCTAGAACCTAGTCGACTAACCCACTTTAGTTGAAACGTAGCTTTTCTGATTTTCACAGTTTTAGTCGACTAACCAATTTTACCAGTCGACTAGACCCCCCTAGTCGACTACATTTTGACCCCTAGTCGACTAATTTTCCTTGAACCAAAAACACCAACTCTCGGCCCTAGTCGACTTATCCTAATTTTATAGTCGACTTGGATCCCCTAGTCGACTACACCCTTGACCCTAGTCGACTCCTGAAACCAACTCAACTCTCTGTATCTCAAACTTAGTCGACTTAAGTGTCTGTTAGTCGACTTGTAGTTCCCTGTTAGTCGACTACCCATTTTACCTAGTCGACTAACTCTTCCTGAAACAGAAACCCAAACTCTCTGGAACACAGTATTAGTCGACCACCCTACTTTCCTAGTCGACTAACCCTTCTATTAGTCGACTACTATTCTAACCTAGTCGACTAACTTATGGCTGTCTGGTATTGTGATTTCCTTCTTGACTATGTATCTTACCCTTGATACATGTGTGGTATATTATTCCTGTTCATGCTTCATAACTAGTATTTCATGACTTGTTCATTAACACTATCGACCGCTTGTCAATTCTTTAGACTTGTTAGTTTTATGTTTCCTTTTAACACATGTATATCACCTGATTTGCTAGACCCTTTTGTTAGGCCATGACTTACCCTGACTATTATCAATTCTTTGATATGTTTGGTTGCTTGTTAGATATACATCACCACTTATCATGCTATCTCTTGACACCAAGCATGATACACCGATTCTTATAATTATCACGATAAAGGGAATGTAGTACCTGATTACCGTTATGTACTGATCACTGTTATGTGTTACTGTTATGATATTGCTCATTCCCTTAATCTGATAATTATGTTAATAAAACATAAAAAGGACAACTTGTATGGGGTATGGGAGGAAGTGATGGATGCCGGAATGATACCTTGCTTATAGTGATGGATATGATATATATATGGCGGACGACTATAGTGGGACTTAGGGCCCACATGAGTACATATAGGGGGACTTTGGGCCTCCAAACCGGTCCCAGGTGGTGGGAACCGTTGGACCAACAAACTGGTCCCCGGTGTATGTGAACCACTATAAGAAGCTCTGTCAGTTCTCCATCTGCTTCCGTTAACAACCCTCGACTCGCTTATATATGGATGTATGTGTGTTGGGGTGCACACCTGGACACATACCTAGATATATGAGTCAGACGAGTAATAATAACAATAGATGTCAGTTATGTTTCCTGTTATAGTTTCTGTTACGTGTACCTGCGATGATTCCTGTTATATTTTACTGTTATGACTCCCGTTACACGTGTTATGGACCCCTGATCATTATTGTTCTGTATTCCTGTTACTATCATACGAATTGCAACTCTGATTATATACGCTTGGATATTCGGTGGCATGAGACAAGAGGTATATATATGAGGGTTTCCTTGTTTGGATTATTCCTTCGATGTACTAGTCTCATGGGACCGTAACCTAAGCGTATACAATCAATTTTGCGTGTGATCAGTTTTACTTCGGATTTCCTGTACCATGATGACTATACCATACGTGTCTTCATATACTACACTTGTGTTCTAACCCTTATTCATGTCTCTTAGCCACTTGGCTATAGTTGTTTACTATTATATGTCTTGACCTTTGGATTTGCATATTCAGATTTCGAAGCTTGGATCGTAGTGGAGCCATCCACTGTAGATTGAGCTTCCGCTAGTGAGCAGGCTAGCTCTTCCTCCTTCGTGCCGGGCTCCTCATTTGACTCACGGGATCTCCATCCTACTCGTGAGCTTTTGTGTATATCTTGTGTATTTCTCTTTTGGACTTGGTTATGATGTAATACACATGTAATGTGTAATACTTTATAATATCCTGTGATAACTTTGTATGTGTATTTCTTGTGTTGGCATATGTATGAATACCACGCTTCGTGTGTACTCTGATTTCTTGTTGTACTTTTATGCTTAGTGTATATGTGTGGGGGCAAATCTGACCCACGTATATACGTTGCAGTGACGTCCCCGTATCCGTGAAATCGGGGCGTTACAAGGTCAGTCTCCAATTTTGAGTCCGAGATGTCCCTAGGGCCAACGTCTACTCAATTTTAGTTAGGCTTGGGTTAGTGAGTGAGGAGATTATTTGTGGGCTAAAAGAGAGTAATGACTTCCCTATCTTATCTTATTTATAGGACAAGCCCTTAAATCAATTTAGTGCAGTATACAAGTATATAGAAAAAAGTAACACTCAAGTAATATTCATACAAGAATGAACCTTATACTAAGTGCTATGCACACATACCTTGGCTCCATCACACTTCAACAATAAATAGAAAATGTAATGAAATAGACACGTGCCTAATTGCAAAGTCTAAATCATTTTTATCATTTACAATTAACTTTTTACTGTTGTGTTAGAAATGTATATACAGTGAGTCAAATAAGAAAATAAATGCTACAGATATTAAACTATGCAATTCAGCCAACCTGCAGAAAATACAGGTTAGTAATTCACTCAGATTGTCACAGAAATGTAGCAAGTCTGAGGGCTTCTGGGCTCTGCTTTCTTGAGCAGAGTCCAGAACCACTTATATGTCCACTACAGCAAAAATAATCAAATCCCCTTGAGAGTTCTCTTGCATCCGACGAAAGTCATCTGCAACTCCACAATGAGCTGCTTCAGGAGTACCTTTCAGGTCGGAGAACAAATAATTTCCCAGCTCTTCAAACTGCATGAAGCTCCCTTATTGCTCTCATGCATGCTAGAGCAAATGTAAAGGTGGCACATCAATTCCCGGTAAGTCTCAAACAAGGCGGGCTCCTGCTTCTCCAGAAGTGTCAACTCCGCTTCGCACGGGAAATATTCTTCATATGGGAGAGACCCCAAAGGCAGAGCAGAGATTTCCCACATCTCGTGCAGAGCCATGCCCAATTCGTCAACAGGAGTGAAGAAGGTCCCTGTAGCCGAGCAGTACAACTCAAAGATGGCGTAGAAGTTCGCTACGCTCATCTGAATGCTATAACAGGTCGCCCTGAAGGCCTCGTAAAGTCCCAGCCTCTCCAAATCCTCCTCAAAATGAGTAAGGACATATAGAGTCAAATCCCTCCACCATGCCTTGGGAGGGTGAATCCACCCCGGAGTCCTGAAATCAGTGGCTGAATAATTGCCACAAACTTAAAGAACTGATTCCCAAAAGTATGAGCCACTGGGGGATTTTCCCCACTGGGATGTCCGGAAGTACGTTCCCAGGGTGGAGACCCAATATGCAGCGAGGAGGACCTGCCCTTGTGTAACCGGGGGACGGAATTATCAACTTCCCTATGTGAATGGAGTCAGTAGTCTGAGTCACTTGCCACTGCATCTTCCGAGCCCTCGTCACACATTGAAAGAAGGATAAGAGAAAATGCCTCTTGCTAGATGGGAGAGAGTACTTCTCACCATCCAATTTGAAAATCCACTGCCCCTCTCCGGCTAGCAGCTGGTGATCGTTGTCTGGCGCTGCATCTCCGAACATGAAACCGGGCTTTCGATAGATTCTTCGGTCAGAATCTTCAAGGGGAGCAGTAGTTAAGATGCTCCTCATGGTGCGCTGATCCCCAGCATGAATAAGTGCATCCCGAGCAGGAGCGCTCCGCTCTCTGAATAATGAAGCCTGCCCTTAGAACTGCAGACTGACGTTACCATCCAGCCCCCGGCTATGCTAAAGAGTCTGTTCAGAAGATCAGGAGTATAGTGCACTGTAAAAATAAGGAGAAACTATGATTAGTTCATCGGCTGAAGGAGAGCTAAAACAAGAATGCAATTTTTGTTAAGACATAGCTTTGCTCTCTGAGTGAAGCTGGTCTAATAATAGCTTCGCCCCGAAGCTTAGCTTCGCAACTGCAGCGTAACTCCGCACTCCACACGAAGGCAGGATGCAAGAAAATATCCAAATATTAGCTTCGCTCTGGAAGCTTGACCTCGAACAACAGAACGCGACAAAGCCCCAGGGGCTAACTTCGTCAGAAAGGATGTGAACCGCCTAAGGGATAGCTTCGCCTGAAAGCTTGAAGAAGAGACCCTTCAGTTCTAAGATTCTCAATCAAGAAATCAAGAGAAATTCAGGGAATTGAACTCCCTAAGATCACAAGATCATGATTGATCGCCCTGAATTCATCAGAAGATAGCCAGAAATTGGCTTTAAAAGAGAGATGAAAAATCTCTGATCAAAAGGGAAAGGTCCCTACCCGCGATAAGTCGTTCGATGACCGGAGGAGGAGAAGGACCCTCCGTCGTAGAGGTTGCTACCTCTTTTCTTGCCCGTTTTTTGGGACCATCGGAGAACTGAAGAAGAAGTTCTTGAAATTCCAAACGAAGGAGGAAGAAGAAGAAGAGAGTCAGAGTGCTCTGAAAATTCAAAGAGAAGTGGTGCCTTCTCTTTCAGCCTGATCAGGCTTTTATAGGCTGATAATTGCCTAAATGTCGCCTCCTCGAAAGGAGCGCAGACAGTCGTTTCAAATTAATTTGAAATGGTGCCTAAAGCGCCTTCCCAAGAAGCATTACTTCAGCCATACTAAGGGCTAACTCTGACGTGAGTTCAGCGTCGACTTCATGTAACATTTGAGTAACTTCGCCCAAAAATGAACCTTAACCCCGCTGAAAGCTCGAACTTCGCAGAAAATTCATGCTAGCTTCGCTGGAAGCTCGTTCCTGATTCAGATAGGATTCTATCTTTAACTTCGTAAGAAGTTTAGCTCCGTCGGTCCACTCCAGGTGTTCTCGGATCAAAAGGAGGGAAATAAAGCAGATAAACAGCAGAAAATAAACATTTTATTTGTTTCAAAAGGGAAGATACATTGACGCTACATCAAGTGGTCTTTCGTACAACCGAATCATTACTCCAAAGGCATACAAGTTGTCCTATCTACTTTCAAGCCAAACTAACTGGACACGAAAGACCTTTCTCCTGCACAAGGCCGTAATCCTTCGCATAATGGCAGAATTTGCCATCAGAAAGCCGGATCTTCTTTGATGAAATTGGCAAAGGACCGGTTGCCACCAGGAAGCCGGATCTTCTTTGATGAAAATTAGCAAAGGAAGGATCCGAGACCTTACAGGTCACGTCCACTTTCCCGAAGTGGATCATCTCGGATAAGCGACTACCAGCCCCTTCTCGAAGTGAATCATCTCGGATAAGCGACTACCAGCCCCTTCTCGAAGTGGATCATCTCGGATAAGCAACTGCCAACCTCTTCTTGGAACACGCATCAGCTGCCCCAATTTATTCCTCCTGCTTAGGATTAAAATTTCAACTGAAAAATCAAGGGACAAGTTTCTGGTCTCTTTCATTAAGATGAAAGACTGGCAACCACAATTCACTACAACGCAAGATGAAAAACAGGTTAGCAGTAAAGTAAAGAAAAAATGCAAGCATGGTACGCTAAGTTAAATTCTTTAGGCGAATCAATTTTATATCCGATCCAGTTGCGATTTAAGGATGGATTTCTGTTAAGCAGAGGATAGCCTCGCTTGCACAGTGATGATGGGCTAGCTCAGCGTTAGCCAAGTCTTAGCTCCGCCTAAGACAGTTATATTGAAGGAGCGATAAAAAGAGCTAAGTCCTAACCTCGCCTATACGGCTAAGCCAGACTGATCCAGAGGGACGCAGTCTTGACCTCACCTATATGACAAGATTGGCTCAACCTTGAAGAGACTAAGTCCCAATGCTTGTCTATGTGGCGAACTTAACAGTCATATTCAATAGATCCAAATCAGTCAGATATAAAATGAAGAACAAGGAAAATCAATCCCTAAGCCAGCTGATAAAGCTAAATTAAGGGAGATAAACTCCCTAAAGTCATTTGTCCATTGGTAAAGTCTCCGGATGACCGAGACTCACCAGTTCTTGGCCGGTTAATGACCAGAGTGGGCACCTCCACTATTTCAGAGATCTGAGTATATTTGTCTGAACAACTAGGAGATATCATGAACAGATTACTTCTCTGCAGAGGACTTCAAGTATCCTATTTATAGGCCTCATGGTCTGATCGCACCGCCGCTGCTTCAAGCTTAGAAGCGCGAGCGAATTTAAGGCATTTATTGAGCCTTGAGAAAGGGAATAGTCTCCCTCGAAAATGCACGCAGAAGCAATAATCTTCCTCGTTAATACAAGAGAGGTTATTCTAACCTCGAAGAAGGGGCAGTCCTTCTCGAAACTAGCCAAAAGGCAGTTGGCCTCGGGAAAGGAACGGCGTTCTAAGACCAATTTGAAGCGAATCTACTCCAGGAGGCTTAAACGCGGAGCTACCCAGACGCGGAGCTACCCAAAATCGCGAATCTACATGATTCCTCGGCGAACTTACTCCAATCCGGAAGCAGGATTGAAACAAAGCTGAACTCAACCCCATGGCGACGTTCGTACTTCACATACCATCAATCAAAGCAATTCAAAGTATTTCGAAGCCTGAACCATTCCATTGCAGACTTTCGAAAACTTTGAAGGGGGTCTTGTTGACGCTCTAAAAAAGACAAGATTCCTGACCGGCCTGAACAATGTCTAAACTTGTTGACATTTACAAAAGACAAGTGATAGACAAGCTGACGACCAGTTCTGTACCCATCTCCGAGGGACAAATCAGCAACTTAGACTCTATTGATCCAGTGAAACAGATAGTAAGCCCAGATTGTCTTTGAAGAGACCTAAGCAGGTCTAAGATGCTAGGTTAGCTTAACATTTAGCATCACATGAGCCCAAGGGGATAGCCTCACCTGAGAGGCTAAGTTTGTCCAACTTTGCCTTAGAACTATTCAAAGCTCTATCGGAGAGCTAACTTACAGCTTCGCCTGAAGTGCTCAGTTAACTCTGCAGAGAGTTAGCTTCGCTAGAATCCACACGCCACCGCGCAGAAGGATGGTAGCTTCGCCACAGATGTTTATCTAGCTCCGTTGAAGAGCTTTCTTCTGACTTCACTAGATGCTCCTTCCAGCTCCGCTGTGAGCTCGACGCGACAGCTTCGCTACGGGTCTGTTATGGTCAACCTCTGACCAATTAAATCTCCAGGTGAGATCAAATCAATTCAAGATCAAGATCAAGATCAAATCTAATCAAGATCAAATCTGAGATCAAATTTGGCAGTTGCTTGCCATAATCTCTTGACTCTCCTAAAACAAGTAAGAAGATCAGGGGAGATCTTTCAGTTATTTAGAAAGAATCAAAATAGATCAAGAGATTGACGCTATCTGCTATTCCTAGCTTCGCAGAAGCTGATTCTAACCTTACAGGAAGGTTACTTTCCAGATTTAGACAGATTAACTCAATCTGTTTCCAGATTTTCAAGGGACAATTATACCCTTGCTCTCCCTATAAATAGCCCACCAGAGGCATACGAAGACACACACGCGCACACACGCACAAGCAAAGAGATGCACTGAGAGACGGCTAAACAGAGATCTATTCTCTTACTTCCAAGAATTCAGAGAACTGCTTCTCTAATCAGGGTGCTGATACCCTAATACCTTCCTTCCTCTCAAGGAATTTCTGGAACCAGGCGAGAAGGAATTCCCAAGTGGAGGCAGTTTGAGAAGTAACAAGAGGGTTCTACCAACCTTCTATTCTCCTATTCCCCGAATCAAGCGAGAAAGGAATCTCATCGATCGCATAGTCAAAGGGACAAAGTGGTCGCGCGCTGACCAGACTCCTATCGGCACACTTCTCCAGAATCTCAGAGGAGATCTACTTGTAATCTTTTGTGTTACTTGTAATTTAACTCCTCGACCCTTTTTTTTAAGTTTTCCCCTTTGCAAAATTAATGAAAAACAAGATGGAGTCAAACACTGAGGCGAATCTCGCACAGGCGGATGGATCGGATTCAGACTCATCGGTATTCTCTCTCTGTTACTACTCCTATTGTTGATTACTCAGATACGGCTGAGTGGATCTTAGATACCGGACCCACCTATCATGTGTGCCCGAATAGGGCCTGGTTTTCTAGTTTTGAGAAGCTAGATGGATGTTACACGATCATGAGTGATGATCATCCGTGTAATATAGAAGGGATGGGTACAGTCCGTATCAAGATGGAAGATGGGATAGTACGAGAATTGAAGGAGGTGAGGTATGTACCTCAACTTAAAAGAAATCTTACCTCTGTTGGTGCTTGGGAAGCATTGGGCCTTGTGGTATCTATACGAGATGGTGTTCTCAAGATCACCAAAGGCTCAATGGTGGTTATGAAGGGCGTCCACTGAGGAAATCTCTACTACTTGAAAGATAGTACGATTATAGGTCAGATGGAGACTTCTAATTCTTCATATGATAGTTGCACAAAGGTCTGGCAGGTGAAGGTCGGAAATGGAGGCGAAAAGACTTTGCAAGCTCCTGCAAAGAAAGGATCATTGGAAGGTGCTGCTACATGCAACTTGGAAGGTGAACACAGCGTTTTGGACAAGAAGAAGGTGAAATTCAGCACTAGTACTCACCCTCAGAAGGTCTTCTTGATTGTGTTCACGTAAGCGTTTGGAGACCTGCTAAGACTGCATCGCTTGCAGGTCACAGGTACTTTGTTTCTTTTATTGATAGTTTATCTAGGCATTATTGGATATATCCCATGAGACAAAGGTGTGAAGCCCTAGAGATGTTGGTGAAGTGGAAAGAAAGAATGGAGAAGCAGACAGGTAGGAAGATCAAGGAGCTACAGATTGGTAATGTTGAAAGAGACATGAACCAATTCCTACGATTTGGCCAGAACACTGGTATTGGTACTCACTTCATAGAAGGTATACATGGGTTGGCTAAGGAAATAAACCGTTCCTTGCTGGAGAAGGTCGGTGCTTGTTGTCTAATGCAAGATTAGACAAATCGTTTGGGCTGAGGCGATTGTGTATGCTAGCCATCTCATAAATGAATCGACTGCGATAGGAGGTAAAACTCCATTGAAAATTTGGTCTGAGAAAGCTGCTCAAGATCATAGTTTGCTGCGGGAGTTTGAAAGTCTGACCTACTTCAGTGCCAAAGATGACAAGGTGAATCCACGAGCAAAAAAGTTTGATTTTTAGGTGTCAACAGAAATATAAAGGCTACAGGTTATGAGAACCCAAAAATAAGAAGATCGTGTTGAGTCGGCATATTACGTTTGATGAGACTTTAGTGTTGAAGTCTACCTTCTCTCAGCAGGTGGAGAGGACGAAGACCAAGGAAGTATTACAGTGGGTGGAGGTTGATGCTACTCTACCATCTCCAGTTGTTCGGTATCAGTGAAGACTTCACCGGATGTGACACCGGGTGGAGATCATGCAGCCAGGGTTGATACTGAACAGGTTGAAGACATTGATGAGAATGTCGAATTGTTTGTAGTCATTAGAACCAAGGTAAAACCATGCACGTGGGTGAAGAAGCATGAATCTCAAGCCTATGACTGCGACAAGCTCAAGTTGAAGGTCATTGTTCTCCATGATGGCAGTGAGGAAGTTCATATGACAAAGCCAGATAGGTTCGCTGCTAAAGATTCAGGTACAAGTGCTTGAGCTTGATGAAGCTCATTTCAATGAACTACGGTTGGCTTGATCCCTTGGGTAAGGTACGTAAGCAGCCGTAAAGGCGCATCTATATTGGTGCTACAATCCATATGAAGCTGTTTGGGTTCTCGAGAAGCTGATTGGGACTTCACGTAGAGGTTGAGAGTTAGACTTCACGTAGAGGTAAAGCATTGTGATCTCGATGAACAGTTGATCTTCTAATGAGAAGATGGTTAAGCTTGCATAGGAGGGGTGTGCATCCAGTTTGTTGAAGCCGATGATGGTGTTTGGTGTGCTCTACTCAGACTTGGTTGGACCGTCAGCTGAAGACAAGTAGACTGGAGAGAGCCAGTCAATTAGAGAGTCAGTGTTGGCTCATGATGAGTTCTTCGTAAGGTCATAAAGTTGCTGAGTGAGAGACCCGTTCAGTGATCGGCATGTATGGTATTTCTCCTAAGGTGAAGTGTAGGGAAGGCATGTGTGGTGCATCCCAGTTGATAGCTGAGCTACAGGTTCGAAGTCGAGATCGTGTGTCGATTTCGTCGAGATCGTGTGTCGATTTCACTATGTGATAGACTGGAGTTCGTTAGAGTTCGGCTCAGATTTGAGAAATCTTCACCGAGGTGGAGAATTATAGGGAGAGAGGAGATAGAGGAGGTAGAGGAAGTTAGCACAGAGATCGAAAATCAAGGAGTAAGACTGACGCATTGTAGCAGGCTAGGAAAGCTCCACCGGTCGACCGCCCGGTCGAGCGGTGGAGAAGGCCGATCGGCCGCCCAGTCGACCGCTGTGCATAACGTGCACAAGGTTAGCCCGATCAACGGCCCGGTCGACCGTGGCAGGGAGCGGTCAACCGCCTGGTCGACCGACATAGCGCTGCTCTCGGTTTGGGTTCGGTCGACTGACGTGGACATGGGTTGGTCAATCGTCGGTCGACCGACGCGTTTTGGCTTTCCTTTTGGGATTTGGATTCCTTTTCTGGATGGGATCGAATCCAATCTGGGTTTTCTTAAATCCAGGGACTTTGTGGCTATAAATAAGGGATAGAGCCCTCATGTATTGTTTCCCAGAAATTCTACTAAAAATCTCCATTGGTAATTCCTTGAAGAAGGAATAATTTGTAATTGATTGTTGAATCAATAAAATCTCTCTCCCCTTGCCCCGAGGACGTAGGCACGTTGCCGAACCTCGTTAAATACTGTGTTGATTGCTTTTCTCTATTATTTCTCTGTTCTTGTCATGTTGGTACGACACTATTGACTCATTTGGGTTTATCAATCAAGTGTTAAAGATTAGTGGGTTAGTAGTTAGTTAGTCATGCTATGGAGGGGTTAGTTAGACATGGTAGTAAAAGAAACAACAAAAAAAAAGGGGTAAAGAGAAAGAGAGTTACACTACAAGAAAGTAAAAGAAAAGAAGTGAAGAGAAAGGAAGTTATACTACAATAAGGAAGTAAAAGGAAATGGAAAAGACAAGTAAATGGAAAGAAGAAAGAAGTAGTTACTTGTATTAGCTTGTCACTTTCAAATACAACACTTACTCTTTCTCTTTCACTCTAATGGTTAAAATAAAACTAGAAGAAGAAGGAAACAACAACTATAACTCCTAAAACAAAGCAACAATACAACTCTAAACTCTGAATATATGCCAACTGAAGACCTCTGGAGGGTATTTATAGGCACTAGGGGAAAGGGGGCCAGGGAGGCAACCCCTGGCCCAAAGCCTGGGCGCGCGTTCACCCATATGGCCACAAAAACGCGGCCCTGGCAGCGTTTCCGTAGCCATGTCAGGGCGGCGCGCGCAGGGTTTGGGCAGCGTGCCGCCCTCCTGTCTCCTGTCCACTTAACCTCCTGGATTCGTGATTTGATGCCCTGTGCTAACAAAATCTCTCCTTAAAGTTAATGGCTACTTGGTAGGCCTTTAATCACCCATTAAATGGTGGTTTAGGGTCTTCTTCTTCATTTGCACATCATGAACGTAGGATTAAGCAAGAAAACTTTATTAGCAGAATTTTACATCAAATAAATATGAGAATGTGATGAAAATTATGTAAAATTAGAAACTAATCAGTACGTCTCCGGCTGCATCTGTCTCCCGCCTGGTTGGTGGATTCCTCAGAGAGGTTGTTGTCCTGCGTACAACAGTATGTTAATAGTAAGTGTAGTTGCTAATAATAGTAGTTATTTAGAGATATGCATGTAGGCATGATCTTTATACCCAGGTGAATATATGAAATGAATATATAAGTTGAATACCATGTGTGAATTCCATACACGAATTGATGTATGCAAGCTATATACAAATACCAAGTATGAATTGAGGTGGGGGTGTGTCTGTGTGTATGGATGTATGAGTAAGGATGAATATTATATACGAGTATGGATGTATAATTGAATACTAAACGCACACGTTGAGATGAAAATTAAATATGAACTGATTAGTCGGGTACTGAAATCAGTTTAGGAATAGTTAGACGGAATTGATAAATATCGGTGGTACATAAATAACTTGAAAAGAATGAAAATGAATAAGAAAATTATTGTAAGGTAAGGGATTAATTCATGACTATTAGGGTTAACTAGGAATAGGGTGATTTTACGAATGAAAATGTAATATCATAAGTAGAGTCTCTTCCCGATTTCGGTTAAAATTTTATAATTTCGTACATTGAGATTACATGATAATAAAGATCGTGATTAAAGAACAATTTGTCGATAAATCCACGTGATACCAAATTTTGGTTGTACACGCTAGCAATTCATATCAAAAAGGTTCAGGTTGTGAATGAGAAAATTGTTGAAAAGCACCGATAATTAAAGTAAATGGGAAACAGAACATGAAGTTAATAATAGAAAGCGATATTAGTCAATTGACACGGAATAAATGGTGTATAACTAAGATAAAGATCACTTGAGAAATGGCTCTGAAATCGATAACTGTGGAACCGATAGTATTGAGGCCAGTGTTAGTAGAATCTGGAGTTAATGTCGAAAGTGAACTAATTAAATGAATTTGAAATAAATTTTTGTATAATATTTTAATTATAATAATATTAAAATCTCTGATTGAATAGAGTGTATTTCGTGAATGCAGCGTGATGTGATGGAAGTAAGATCAAGAATTGATAATAAATCGTTTGACTCGGTAAGCCCTAATGACCGCGTGACCGAATTTAGTGATCAATGCGATTAATAGTCACCGACGAGTCTAATAATCAGTAGAAGGCCCATGCTTAAGCCCAAATTAAATCCTTACTGTAGCAGTCAAAGTCTATAGCAAATAAGAAAGCAAGTGTGAGCTAGTGTGGGTCACCAATTCGAATCCCGTTGCGGGGTTGGTTTCTAGCGGGAAAAATAAACTGCGAGCCAGTGGAGAGTTCTGAAGTAGGTGGATATTGATATTAATATAGTTGTTATCAAGCAATAAATCCTTTGTGACATGATCGAGTACAAGACATTAATTGGGTTTGGATTCAAATTTCAATTTTACATTGATCTAACCCGAACTTGTCTCATTTACAATACAAAATGAGAAGAAGAAGAAGAAGAAGAAGAAGAAACTCTATTCAATTCCCCTGATAGCTTCAGATTTGACAATTCCTATCAAATCCAAAATCGGGGGCGAGAACTTTTACTAAATATTAGTTAGGGTATTATCATATCAAAATCCAATAGAACAGCAGCATATGCTTTCAACTCTTATAGCAAGACAATGGATGGCAGGTGTTGAGTATATACATCCAAGAGGATAGCCCTCTTTGTTCTATCCCAAAAATAAAAAATAAAAAAATAAAAATCCAATAAAGCAATCAAGATTTTTCATTTTCTTTCAATCCGTGCCTCCATATGAAGTAAGCTATTGTTACATTGTAAAGACTAAAACTCCAAAATTCAGGTTGGAATTGCAAGGGTTTATGGAGCCCAATCTCCACTCCAGTTTTGATTTAATCACCATTACTTTGATTCATCTCTGATAATAACCCTTGTGTAATCCAAACCCCAAAAAAAAAAAACCAAAAAAAAAAAAAAATAGTAATAAACTACAAATTTTACTGTAGAACCCTCTAAGAAAATGGAAAAAATACAAGGCACATGTATGCCACCCAAAACAGATACAAACATCTCGCTGTACAAGCCTCCTCTTCCAACCTTTTTTAAATTTTAATTTTTTTTGGGTGTCCTGGAATAAACCAGCTGTCAATAATAATACCATAATCTTCGTCACAAGATCATATAAATATTGGTATAAGAACCTTAGTACTGGGGCATCGTTCAATAATCAGAGAGAGAGAGAGAGAGAGAGAGAGTGTGTGTGTGAGAGAGAGAGCATCACCACGACTCTCTGAGTATTTTTCTCCCCAGGTCCCTTTTTTTTGTCCCAGATATTTTAGCTATTTTTCAGATATCTTTAATTTAATAACTGGAAATTGTAAATAATCTCTGGCAATAATGGCTTTTTTGCCCAAGATTATTAATAAGAAACTTCTGTTTCACTCTTTTGGGTTTAATTAACGTCTTTTCTCAGCCTCTATTTAATTATTCCTTCAATTATTGACAGAATTTATTATTATTTTTCGCTACTAGTTAGGGCTTTCTTTCACTCGTATATAGCTTTTGAAGTGGCCCGACAATATTTTAGATCTAGATTCATGAAATTTAGAAATTGGAAAAAAAAAAATTCACTTTAATTGTTGATGTTCGAACTGAAGTTGATCGGTGATTATCGTTGACTCAGAATTTACTTTGATTTCTTCCTTATTATTTTGTTCTTATGATTTCTTTGTGGGTAGATGCTAGCCAATTGCGGATTTTTCTGTTGGTTTCTCTGGTATTCTGCTTAACAGGAAACAATCTAACAACTAATCAAGATCACTGAGATATCAACAATCTAATTGGCCAGGTCGGCAAATATCAGGTGGGAGGTTTTCCGTTCAATAGAACGTTACTTAATTTAAGAACCACCTTTCAATTTCCTTCCTTGGTTAAACACCAATTATACTGAATCTAAGTCAGTCTCGATATACTGTAAAGTATATCCCCTGTATAAAGGACTTAATCTACTTATACAGTATTTGGAGTGAGGTACGCTTAGAGCGAATCTCCTTAAGACAATTACGTCCCCCGCACCAGTGCTAACGGGATAATGGACGCTGGTCTCCCAAGATACAACACTCCTTCACGGTATTTGGATAGCACTACCAAATCACCGTACAGTCGAACCTTAGTCAACCAGTACCTTCACAGGATCGTTGAAGCAGCGGTACAAGGACAAATTTCAACTGAATATTTGCCTTTACTCTCTGGAGGAGCACCCACTGTTGAGGACGAAGGAAGGTTGAAGAATTTTTCTTTAGAAGTACCAGATTCAGACAACAATTCTTATAAAAGAATCTGTTGAATTTTCTGATTCCCCTTTCAGAACAATTTTGCAGAATCTCCTTTGTTAGTCGCTTCGGAAATCGAGTTACGGATTTCCCACTTCACGCTGGAAGTCGCTTCAGAACTTCACCGCCAGTTCAGAACGCAGAGCTTCAGAACTCAAATATATAGAGAGAGATTGTTGTTGGTGTGTCTGAGAATGGAAATCTGGAGCGCTATTTATAGCGCTCCGGGAGGGCATTCTCGTCCGCCAGAAGTCAACAGTTGCGACGGTTCAGACAGAACCGTCGCAACCGTTCAACTGTCCAAACCGCACAACGGTCCAACCGCCCAACCGCACGGACGGTTTTCCGACAGCCGTTGGCGGGCGGTTCGGATCCGTTCGCATACACCCATTGGCAGGCGGGCTGTTTGGATCTGGAGCGGATCGGTTATCGGAGCGGAGCGGGTTTGGTTCGAGCAGCGGAGTAACCATACCCACGACACCTGGTTCAAAAAGAATCAGGCCAGGTAGGGAACCCAAACCCAAACCCAAACCCGGACCCGAGCCCGAGCCCGAGCCCGGCACCGGCGCCAGCGCCGCTGCCAGCGGCGGCGCGCGCGCGCGCATGCCTGCATGTGCGGGCATAGTTCCCTCCTTTTCGCGCGCGAAAACTCCAAGTACCCAAAGGGCACGCCCTTTGTTCTCAATTTTCTCTATTTATACACCACAAACTTCCATCCCACGGTCAATGTGGGACTAAATGCTTTTAGCTACCTTTAGTCCCGTTTTGGCTTTGAATTAGGCAATCTTTAGACTTGAATATCTCATTCATTCGAAGTCAGAATTGAACATGTGAATATACCACGTTCATCCTCAATGGAAGGAGAACACACTCCAACCATCATCCAGTTGATTCGATCAACGGATCTCGCCATAATTCAGCTCAAAGATTCGCTTTCATATTCTTCAATTCCAACAATCCCCCACAATGAATGGAGATTCAAGGAAATGACACACAAAGAGACTGACTCTATTGTGAAAGGTACTTGAGAAAAGAAACTGCATAAGGATAGGTGAACTAGGTCTTGAACCTTCCATAGCGAAAGCTTTATCGGGCTTACTGGCTAATCAGTGAACTAGGTCTTGAACTGTTAGCCGTTAGTGTAAGCCAAGTCAACAAGCTTCACACAGTGACTTTCCAAATCAACTTTGGTTCTCGGTTGTGTCCGTTTTGGTCCTGGACATTCTTGGTTTCAGAGAGTATCTTTAAGGAATAACAGCCTCCATAGAAATCCCAAGAGCCGACCCAACTCTATACTCACATAGGTGATGGACCTATTAAGAGTAGTCTACTCTACTCCACTTGTTTAGTAATAAGATATAGGCATCATTAAGAGCGTTAAGCTTATCCTTAATCCATTTTAGAAAAGCACTTATGTGCACCTTAGGAATGGATTGGACTCAAGCTCCCAAGTGCTTACTTGCTGAGTCAATCATAACTAGTTTTTCCTCTTGAACTTAGTCTGTGGGATCTCCAGTCGCTAAGTGAGGTTTCCATTAAGCTAACTCGGTAAGATTAGGCTTTTAGACCCATTCCCCTCGATGCGCAGTTTATACGCTCTCCACTTAAACCTTTAGTAAGCGGATCCGCTAAATTATCCTTTGACGATACAAAGTCAATAGAGATAATTTCATTTGAGTGCAACTGCTTAACGGTATTATGTCTACGACGAATATGTTTAGACTTACCGTTGTATATAACATTTTGTGCCCTAGATATAGCTGCTTGATTATCGCAGTGTATACATATAGCGGGCACTGGCTTTTTCCATAATGGTATATCTTCTAAGAATTGTCGAAGCCATTCTGTTTCTTCTCCAGCCTTATCTAAGGCTATGAATTCCGATTCCATAGTGTAACAGGCAATATATGTTTGCTTAGAAGACTTCCATGATACCGCTGCTCCTGCTAGAGTAAATACATATCCGCTAGTTGATTTTGATTCCTCAGAATTTGCAATCCAATTAGCATCACTGTATCCTTCCAGTACAGGTGGATACTGTCCATATTTCAAGGCATATTCCTTGGTATGTGATACGTAACGTAATACTCGTAGTAGAGCGGTCCAATGTAGATCACTAGGATTGCTAGTGTATCTACTTAACTTGCTTACAGCGTAAGCAATATCGGGTCTAGTGCAATTCATCAAATACATTAGACTTCTGATAATCTGAGAATACTCCAACTGGCGTATTCCAGTTCTTGTATTCTTATGAAGGTGGATGTGTGGGAGAAAAGGATTTGTATTTTTTTTATCCCATGATCCTTGAATCTTTCTATCATCTTATCCACGTAGTGAGATTGAGATAGACTGATTCCATCTGGTGTTCTGATGATTTTAATTCCTAAAATTATATCAGCAACCCCCAAATCCTTCATGTCAAAACTGTTGGATAACATTCTTTTAGTGGACTTAATAATCTTAATATTAGTCCCAAGTATCAACATGTCGTCTACATAAATACAAACAATGATACATGCATTTCTAACTGTTTTAGTGTACACACACTTATCGCATTCATTGATAGTGAATCCATCTTTGATCATGACACTATCAAATTTCTCATGCCATTGTTTTGGAGCCTGCTTTAAACCGTATAAGGATTTTACCAATTTACACACCTTGTGTTCTTGGCCCTTGACTATAAATCCTTCAGGTTGCTCCATATATATCTCTTCATTTAATTCACCATTTAAGAATGCAGTCTTGACATCCATTTGATGGATATCTAAGTTGTGCAATACTGCAATTGCAATCAACATCCAAATGGACGTTATTCTTGTTACTGGTGAATAAGTATCGAAGTAGTCAAGTCCTTCTTTTTGTCGATAACCCTTGGCTACTAATCTAGCCTTGTACTTATCGATAGATCCATCGGGTTTTAATTTTCGTTTGAAAATCCACTTACACCCAATTGGTTTACTGTCAGAAAGCAAGTTTACCAATTCCCAAGTATGATTACTTAGTATGGATTCTATTTCGCTTTTTATACCTACTTTTCACATTTGTGCTTCTGGGGTTGACATAGCCTCTTTCAATGTTTGAGGCTCGCTTTCAATAGCATATGCTATGAAATCTGGACCAAAAGATTTTGAGATTCTAGATCTCTGACTTCTTCTTGGTTCAATTTCCGCATTAACATTTCGTTCCTCGGGGCTTTCGTCCCTGAATGTCATCTCGTGTGTTCTTTTCCCAGAAGTTTTATCTGCTTCCCGTTTGTACGGAAAGATGTCTTCAAAGAACACAGCATCTCGAGATTCGATAATCATGTTTACATGAATATCTGGTATTTCTGATTTATAAACCAGAAATCTGTAGGCACTACTATTCAAGGCATAGCCTATGAATATGCAGTCCATAGTTTTTGCTCCCAACTTAGTCTTTTTAGGTAATGGTGGTAGCACTTTTGTAAGGCACCCCCACATTTTGAGGTAATGGTAGGAAGGTGTCCTTCCATGCCATAACTCGAAAGGTATAAGATCAAGTTTCTTGTGGGGTACTCTATTTAGAATATAATTTGCAGTTAATAGAGCTTCCCCCCACAAGTTCTGCGGAGCTCCAGAACTTACGAGCATGGAATTAACCATCTCCTTCAAAATTCTGTTCTTCCGTTCAGCAATTCCATTCTGCTGAGGAGTGTATGGTGCTGTAGTTTAATGTATTATACCAAAACTAGCACATAACTCACTAAAATCATTTGATTCATATTCTCCGCCTCTATCAGATTTTATAATCTTGATTTTCTTGTTGAGTTGATTCTCAACTTCGGCTTTATATGTTGTAAACATATTTATTACCTCATCCTTACTGTTTAAAAGATACACATAACAGTATCTTGTACAGTCATCAATAAAAGTAATAAAATATTTTTTACCGCCTCTAGTTGGCATAAACTTCAAGTCACACAGATCGCTATGAATTAACCCTAAAGGTTCTGTATTCCGATCAATTGAGTGAAATGAATTTTTCGCCAACTTGGCCTCAACACAAATCTCACACTTGCGAATTTCTTCCAAGTTGAGTTTAGGAATATATCCCAGATTAGACAAGTTCTTTAATGACTTGTAATTTACATGCCCTAATCTAGCATGCCACAAAATAGGAGACTCAAGCAAATAAACAGAAGAAATTCTTTTATTTATAAGCTCGGGTACAAATACACAAACTTTTTATCTACCACTGCAACATTGGCTTTAAAAAGTCCATCAATAAGATAACCCTTTCCCACATACATCCCTCCCTTAGTAAGTACAAATTTGTCGGATTCAAAAACCATTCTAAATCCTTTCTTACTAAGTATTGATCCGGAGATCAAATTCTTGTGGATGTCTGGAACATGAAGCACATCGTTAAGAGTAAGCACTTTCCCCGATGTCCACTTCAGGATGACCTTACCCTTTCTTTCAACCTTTGAGGAAGCTGAATTACCCATGAATAGTTGTTCATCTTGCTCTAGCCTTTGATATTCTGAGAATAACAATTTCTCCGAGCAGATGTGCCGAGTAGCTCCCGTGTCTACCCACCAATCCTTGTTATTGGTTGTCAGATTCACTTCTGACACCACAGCTGAAAGACTTGGTGATTCATGGTTGGTCATGTTCGCCTGTGGGTGGCTCTTCTTATTCTCTTTGAGACGGCTGCGACATTCATTTGCCTTGTGCCCTTCTTTGTTGCAGATGTAGCAGGTTCCTTTGAAGCGCATGCTTTTGCCATCTTGGGCCTTGCCTTTGTACCCCTGGGAAGTATTCTTCCGCTTTAAGCCTTTGGAAGTAGACGCTTTCCCCTTTGAGTCCTCGATCACATTTGTTTTTGCTTCGTAGGAGTTCTTGCTGCTCCTTTTCTCGGACTTGTGGTTGTCCTCCTCGATACGAAGCCTCACAATGAGATCTTCCAACTTTAGCTCCTTTCGCTTGTGCTTCAGGTGGTTCTTGAAGTCTCTCCACGCAGGTGGGAGTTTCTCCACGATAGTTGCAACCTGAAAAGTTTTAGGAAGAATCATACTTGTAAGATCACCTAAAGGGGGGGTGAATAGGTGATGGCTAATCTAATGGTCACTTATGAAAACAAATAATGCGGAATTAAAACTAAGTTGACCAAATTAAACTTCTTTAATTGAACACTTATATATAACACAAGAGTGTTGCCGAATTCCCCTTGCGAGGCTCTGGACAAACTCCTCTAGATTCCCCTTGAATGAGTTGAGGTGCCGCGTTGGCTCTCTTGGTTGAATACTAGTGTTAACAACAATCCCAAGCAAGTATAGAAATTATGAGCACAAGGGTATATCATGCATATAAGAGATAAAGACTATAAAGTAATGCAAGATATAAGTGAGACAAAAAGAGTAAGAGAGCAAGAGTGAGCAATCGCAAACACAAAGGGTTTGTTTCGAGGTTCGAGCACACTTGCTCTACATCCCCGCCTTCGACACACGAAGGATTTCCACTATGCACGATCCAACCGGATCTCTCCTTGGTGCCGCAACACCTACAAGCCCTCGGACTCCCAAAGTCCCTTACACACCACAAGCCCACCGGCTCGTCGAGGCCGCACCTCGTACAACAAGTCCGCACCCGAACTCAAAACACCGCGAGCACACTTGCCCGCCTCCTCAAAGTACAAGATGAAATCTTGGTGATCTAAACACTTGATCACCTACAAAAACTCTCACTACAACACCTATAGGATGAATAGCTCAATGGATGCTCAAGTGTTTGAGTGAGAAAGTAAGGAAAGAATCTTTGGTGAAAATCTCAAGAAATCACTTCTACACTCTTATAAAATCTTCCCTTTTGATTGGAAGTATTAGCTCACTATTTTTGTGGAGAAAGACCTCTGAAATGAATATGAGAAAACAGGCTCTAAGGTCTCCAAAAATCTTGGCTCAAAATAATGACAAAACCCCCTTTTATAGAGGCCAGAAAAATCTGACCGTTGGGCTCTGTCAGAGCTGCCGGTCGACCGGTCCGGTCGACCGCCAATGGTCAAGAATCCGACCGTTGGAGCCTCCGGTCGACCGGCCCGGTCGACCGCGCACCTGGATCAGAGAATTACTTCTCTGTCGGTCGACCGGTGCGGTCGACCGGAATTTCCAGAGAGCAGACTCTCTGAAGCGGTCGACCGGCACGGTTGACCGTTATCCAGTGCTCACAGGCGTGCACGTCTGTGCACGTCTGGTCGACCGGCCACTGTTAGTTCTGAAAAATCAGAACTGCCAGAACCAGAAAATATGGGATTTAAAGATTGGTCTTTTTGGCTTAATAAAAATCCCATAAATACTTAGAAATTCTACAAAAAATAGTTTTATAATATAGAAACATGCTTGCACAAAATCAAGGCATGTTATTAAAGATTTGACTATTTTTGTAACTTGAAAATATTGGCTCATAATAAAAACTGTTTTTCTAAAACAACATGTTTTTCCAAATTTTCATCAAATACAAAAACAAGATATACTTTAAAGCATAGTGTGTATGGATATGATCCACTACACAATCAAGATGAAATATCTAGTTTTTGACATAAAGCACTAAACTTGTTTTGGTTAAAGGATATGTATATAAGAGATTACCAAAACCCAAAGTAGATATTTTGTCATAAGGAAAATCTTATCAAATACAAAAATAAGATATACTTTAAAGCATAGTGTGTATGGATACTACACAATCAAGATGAAATATCTAGTTTTTGACAATAGGCTCTAAGCATGGTTTTGGATATAAGATATGTAAACTTGAAATACCAAGAACCAAATAGAATTTTGTCACAATGAAAATCTTTTCTTAACAA
Organism: Agave tequilana; assembly: GCA_038442645.1. Classification (NCBI taxonomy): domain Eukaryota; kingdom Viridiplantae; phylum Streptophyta; class Magnoliopsida; order Asparagales; family Asparagaceae; genus Agave; species Agave tequilana. Next base: position 72,849 of record JAVJIF010023524.1, read on the forward strand.
GAAAATCTTTTATGAAATGAAATTTTATCATGAAAACAATTCTATCAAGAGTGTGTGTGTGATATGACTTGAGCAATCCACCAACTATTCTATCCTTTACATTTTAACTAAAACAAAAACAAAATCTTATACCTAGACACAAGTCTTCATCTTCTTGAAGTCTTCCTTGAAGTCTTCTCATCTTCTTGACTTGGTCCACATGCAATCCACCGAGCTCATCTCTAGATGTGGTCTTGATGCATAGGCTCGTGAATCGACCGGTGCTAGCTTCCAACTTGACATTTTATCCTTTGTTGAAGCTCCACACCTACTAAGATCTTGATAAAGAATCTGTCACTAATTAAACACAAGATCATTAGTAAACATAACTTCATGAGTTGATCATCATCAAAACTAGGGTGATAGGCCTTTGGGCCAACAATACTTTCGGCTTCTATTTCGTCCAAGATAAGTTGGAACTCTTGCACCTGACTGATTACAGTCTTGCTATCCACCATTTTGTACTCCAGAAATCGTCCTACGACGAACTTCTTGGTACCAGCATCCTCAGTCTTGTACTTCTTGTCAAGACTGGCCCATAACTTCTTTGCCGTAGTGATAGGACTGTAGACATTGTAAAGAGAGTCATCCAGTCCATTTAAAACATAATTTCGGCAAAGGAAGTCACCTTCTGTCCAAGCATCGACTGCAAGGACTGAGTCCCGATCAGTTCCGGGTTCTGGTGGATCCTCCTGCAGGAATTTAGCCAGATGAAGAGTGGTCAAGTAGAAGAGCATCTTCTGTTGCCACCTCTTGAATTCTGTGCCGTTGAATTTTCCTGGCTTCTCCGGCTTCGGGTTAGGAAGTGGAGTAGGCATCAAACTTTGGAGCTGCATGTTTGTTGCCTTGCTAGTGCTATCTTGATTTGTCTCAGACATTTTCTGCAAGTTCAAGCAGAACAGAAGTAAGAAACGATAATTGTCTTAAGATTGTTGGTTTCTCTGGTATTCTGCTTAACAGGAAACAATCTGACAACTAATCAAGATCACTGAGATATCAACAATCTAATTGGCCAGGTCGGCAAATATCAGGTGGGAGGTTTTTCATTCAATAGAACGTTCCTTAATTTAAGAACCACCTTTCAATTTCCTTCCTTGGTTAAACACCAATTAGACTGAATCTAAGTCAGTCTCGATATACTGTAAAGTATATCCCCTGTATAAAGGACTTAATCCACTTATACAGTATTTGGAGTGAGGTACGCTTAGAGCGAATCTCCTTAAGACAATTACGTCCCCCGCACCGGTGCTAACGGGATAATGGACGCTGGTCTCCCAAGATACAACACTCCTTCACGGTATTTGGATAGCACTACCAAATCACCGTACAGTCGAACCTTAGTCAACCAGTACCTTCACAGGATCGTTGAAGCAGCGGTACAAGGACAAATTTCAACTGAATATTTGCCTTTACTCTCTGGAGGAGCACCCACTCTTGAGGACGAAGGAAGGTTGAAGAATTTTCTTCAGAAGTAACAGATTCAGACAACAATTCTTATAAAAGAATCTGTTGAATTTTCTGATTCCCCTTTCAGAACAATTTTGCAGAATCTCCTTTGGAAGTCGCTTCGGAAACCGAGTTACGGATTTCCCACTTCACGCTGGAAGTTGCTTCAGAACTTCACCGCCAGTTCAGAACGCAGAGCTTCAGAACTCAAATATATAGAGAGAGATTGTTGTTGGTGTGTCTGAGAATGGAAATCTGGAGCGCTATTTATAGCGCTCCGGGAGGGCATTCTCGTCCGCCAAAAGTCAACAGTTGCGACGGTTCAGACAGAACCGTCGCAATTGTTCAACTGTCCAAACCGCACGGACGGTTTTCCGACAGCCGTTGGCGGGCGGTTCGGATCCGTTCGCAGACACCCGTTGGCAGGCGGGCTGTTTGGATCTGGAGCGGATCGGTTATCGGAGCGGAGCGGGTTTGGTTCGAGCAGCGGAGTAACCCATACCCGCGACACCTGATTCAAAAAGAACCAGGCCAGGTAGGGAACCCAAACCCAGGCGCGGCACCGGCACCGGCGCGCGCATGCCCGCATGTGCGGGCATAGTTCCCTCCTTTTCGCGCGCGAAAACTCCAAGTACCCAAGGGCACGCCCTTTGTTCTCAATTTTCTCTATTTATACACCACAAACTTCCATCCCACGGCCAATATGAGACTAAATGCTTTTAGCTACCTTTAGTCTCGTTTTAGCTTTGAATTAGGCAATCTTTAGACTTGAATATCTCATTCATTCGAAGTCGGAATTGAACATGTGAATATACCACGTTCATCCTCAATGGAAGGAGAACACACTCCAACCATCATCCAGTTGATTCGATCAACGGATCTCGCCATAATTCAGCTCAAAGATTCGCTTTCATATTCTTCAATTCCAACATTTTCTGAAGGAAACTATCAAGTATTTAATAAGAAAAATCAACCGGCGTCCCCTCTCTAAAAGCTGCGATTTTTTTAGGTGAAGGGAGCCAAGCTATGTATTGGCTCAATAATAAAAATATGAGAAAATCAAGCAGCACCATTAAATTTGTGCAATTTGGAGCCATCAATTAGTAAAAAAAATGCTACAACTATTAATGATATGTAATGGCTGTTTTGGTGAAATTGGAATAGTTTCTGAATTTCCCAAAATTTCTGCATAAACATTTGCTTGGCAAGGAATTGTCCCTTTGGAATTTTAGGGAAAATTTTGCTTGGCAATGAATTGTCCCTCTGGAATATTAGGGAAAATTTGTGTGTAGCCCCTATTTTGCAAACGTATTTAGACTAAGGGCCTGTTTGTTTCCCCGCAAAACGCCGCAAAACCGCAAGTCGTAAAACTCTTTTCCATTTTCAGCTGTTTGTTTCGTTGCAAAACATTTCGCAAAATACAACTCTCATTTCCCTCTTGCAGTTGCTACAGTTAAATTTGTGGTCATATAAATCTCACTTTTACACTCAAATTTTCCCACTTGCAACTGCTACAGTTAATTTTGTGGTCATGTAAATTCTACTTGTAATACATTCGTAGTGCCAAAGCAGTTACTTGATAATCAATATATAATTTAATATTATTAAATATTAATATATTTAATATTTTTAATAGTGTTTAATTTCTTACCGAATTATTTTATACTGGTATTTTTTAGTTTTTTATTATTTTAAGATTGTTTAAATATTTACTATTTTATTATTTTAATTTAATATATAATTTAATATTGTTATTTAATACTTTATTATTTATTAATATTTACACCAATTTTCTTAATATTTTATTTAAATTTAATATTTTATTAATATAACAATAATGTGTTTTAATATAAAATTATTATATATTTAATTTATTTATTTCTTAATATAAATAATTACTTTATTAATATTATAATATACTTTAAAATTATATTAATATTTTATTATGTTAATATTGTAATAATTCATTATAATAATATCATAATAATATTTCATTATTAAATTTATAATTATATTTTACTTTGTTAATTTTATATTTTTATAATATTACGATATTATTATCATAAAATTTAATATTATAATAATCTTAAGTATTTTATAATATTATAATATTATAACTATATTTTATTAATTTTCTTAAGATTTTTTAATATTTATGTTTTATTAGTATCCTTAAAATTTTATTCAGTTTCTTTAGATTTTCTTAAAATTTTATAATACTTATTTAGTTAATATTGTAGTAATATTTTACTAATTTTACTAATATTTTATTAATATTATTGTTATAAATAAAATATTAAGATTATTAATTTTTTATCTCAAATTTATTAATACAATTTAATTTGTAATAGTAGATTTAATTTAATAGTATTTATAATATTTAAATTACTGCTACAGTTAATTTTGTGGTTAACTTTTCCACTTACATTTTTACATTACCAACCAAACACCGTAAAACACAATATACTTTATCATTTACACTTTCACTTTATCAACCAAACATCGTAAAACACAATATACTTTTCCATTTACACTCCACTTTATCAACCAAACACCGTAAAACACAATATATTTTCTCTGCTACAGTTCATTTTTTCCATTCTCATTTTACGACTTACGACTTGCGACGTTTTGCAACGAAACAAACAGGCCCTAAATCCCCTTGAGTAAAGAAGTTAGTCTCAAAATAATTGGAAATAACATGACCAGCTTGCTTTACCCTAATGACTGATTTTCTCTTTTAAAAAAAAAAAAAATTCTAGATTTTCCCAGTTCTTTTCCCTCTAATCCAGAGCCATTATTACGGCCTCGCATATCAAGAAATTTATATTTATTCTCTAAAATTCTTGACCGTTAGTGCTTTGTTAACCTTCCGGAGTTATTTTCTGAGCAAGGCGGAGACATTTTTTGTCCAATTTGAAAAATATAACACTTGAGTTATATACCATGTAAGATATTCTTCAAATTATACCATGTAAGATATTCTGCAAATATCTTTCTTCAGGAACTTAAGTAAGGAGCTTACTTCAAATGGAATTTGAAACCAGAAGCTTAAACCAAAAATTTCTTTTATTTGAACTTTTCTTTTTCCGGCATTTTCATACCTTAATTTTACTATTTTATTCTCTTATATCAATTGAACCAAATTTTCTTATTTACCTGGTTTTCTTTTCTTTTTGCCCATATATATCTCTTAACTAATAATAATATAATATAAATGAGAAATAAATAAGTCATAATCACCCTTCCATTTAGCCTGTTGGTTACCTGTATAAATACACAAGTATCGTCTTTAAATTCTGTCATCGGTCAATTTTTTGTCTACAGTTGTTTTAGGGTTCCATCATATCACTAACTTCCAACCCCTCTGTATTCCCCTCAAAATAGGAGCCCGCGAATCTACGATTCCGCTCAAAAATAGGGCGCCGACTCTCTCTCGTCCCCTTCGCTCGACTGCCACGATGACCGATCTCTCTCTCCTCCACCGCGACGCCACCCTCGATCCGCCACTGTTGAGCTCCTGCGCTGGATGTGTGAAGGCCGAGGCCGAGATCCGCACTCTCTTGGGCTACATCTCGAGCAGCTTCCTCAAGGACCCCTCCAAATTTCTAGGGTTCGAGATGCCTAAGTCGGAGCCCCTCGACTGCTCCGAGCTCTTCCGCCACTGGGCGCAGAAGTTCGATTCTGATGCCAAGTTCCCATGGTGCCCCGATCTGAGGAAGAGAATTGAAGCGCTCGTCTACAGGCTGCTGACCGAGAGGGCAAGCATGGGCTCTCAAAAACGAGACCCTCGCCGGAAGAGGAAAATCGATGAGGGACTGAGGGAGATATTGGCATTGCTCAAGCGTGTCACTGTCGACCCCTGCGTTCGAGCCTTGGCAGATCGAGAATGGAAGCATGGAGCTCGGAAGGCGATGTTCTTGAGATTGGCTGATGTTACTAATGCGAAGGACTTACCTTATGCGGTAAAAAAAACTCAAGAAGCACTATTCTCGTTTTGTTTGTGTTTTTTTTAATTAAAACCGTGAGGCATAAGCCCCCCTATGTTTCATTAATAAGAACTTAAAATATTTTCAAGTAAGAAAGGTCCAAACATATAACACATACACAGCTTGATCCTTAAAAAAAAAAGAAAAAGCTAGTGAAATGCCATCAGAGCTTCTCATACATCGCGGCATCTGCATGTCTGATTTGGTCGCCCCATTACTGTATCCGTCGCCACGGAACGTGATATTTTCTCACCACTGCAATATCGGTCCACCCCAATGAGATGGATTGGCAAGATCTGAACTCTACTATCGTCATCGCGGTCCAATCCCCTTTCGGCTGGATTGCCGTCGCGGTCCAGCCTTCTTTTGACTAGGTCGGTGAAATCTAATATCTCACTACTGTCGTCATGGTTCAACCCTTTTTCACGCATCCATGGTCGGATCTCTCACTACCACCGTCGCGATCCAACTCCTTATCGGCTGGCTCAGCAAGATCCGAATTTCACTACCTCTGTCGCGGTCCAACCCCTTTCGGCCGGATCGGCGAGAGTCTCATCCATGAACGGATCTCCCTACTACCTTTGACCTTTGTCACGTATCAACCCTGCTGCAGCTGTCACACCCCTGATTGCCCAGATCTGGCCCGACCACGCCTTCGTCGTGGATATCGACTCCTTCCAGGACCTCAAGCTCTTTGACATCGACGAAAACCACTTTGGTGTAATGTTACGCCCGTTCAAACCATGTTTTAAATATCGGTCGATATACCCGTATATTGGCTGAGATATCGGTATTTTATCCAAAACGATACGATAAGTGCAAAAATTTATCGGATATCATTTTAGACCGATATTGGACAATATATCACCACGTGGCCAATATATCGGGCGATATCCGAGTTGAAATATCCGATATATCGGCCCTTATAGTTACTTATTTGGATAATTATTATTATTTTTACTTGAGAGATTGTTTTATTTTATTATATGTTCATTATGGTATTTCAATGATGTTTTTATATGATGTTTGGATAATAGCTTATTTCTTTTAATAATGTCTTATATGTATTTACTATTGATATATCAACCAGTATTTAGTATCATATAGCGATATATCACCCGGTATCCGGTACATAATTTTGCCGACCAGTATATCGCCAATATCCGATATTTAAAACACTGGTTCAGACTCGTCGCCGCCACCACTTCATCATCCAACGGCGGATCCCCCGATATCCAACACCTTGATGGTCGCGCTCAAGCGGGCCCAAGCCCACTAGCGGCGGAGTTGCCCCGAGCAGCAGAAGAGCCCATTGCTAACCGTCAACATCAATGACCCACGTCCCGAGCAGCAGAGCCAGGAGAGACTCGAGTAGCCTCTCCAGCCCTGTCGCCAATGACTCACAACCAGATCTAGCTAGATCTGAACAACACCAATATCAGATCTGGCCACCTCCCACTGACCACGTCTCGTCGTAGATTTCGACCCCTTCCAGTGACACATGGCCAGATTCGCGACAACTACACGCTGATCTGATCGGATCTAAACAGTACTAGCATCAGATCTGACCACCTCCTCCTGACCACGCCCTCGATGTGGATTTCGACCCCTTCCAGCGCCTCACCGCCAGATCTTTGACATCTACGCACAGATCTAGCCGGATCCATGCGACCCTTGGCCGGATCTGCACTCGCCGCGCGATTGCTCGTTGCCTTTGCCGCGATCAGTTGACTGCGCGCGTCGGGCGTTCGTCGCGACCCCACTCGCCCTTGTCTGCGGTCGCTTGACTGTGGTTGACTGCGCACATCCAGTCATGTCGCCTCGCCTACTTCAGGAAGGCCTCCTTGGCTGGATTAGGCAGCTTACAGTCGGATCCAACCACAAACAGAAAAGAAAACAGAAAGATAAAAAACCAACTTTGGATTTGTCAGAGAGGGAGGGGAGTAGGAGGAAAGCCTCTTCCTCTCCGGAATTGGCTAAAAAGTGAGTGTTCCTAGGCGAGGCGGCGACATAGATCGGCTAGGGTTTTGAGAGGGAAAGGAATGAGAGAAAGTGATGACCCTCTTTCTTTCCTCATTTTGTTTGTGTTTGTCGTGTGTTTTATTGTGGATTTAGCTACTTAACTGCGTCGATGTGTCATTTGATGCTTGATTAGTCTAGAAGTAATAGCTGGGGAAATTTAGGGTTGGGCTTGAAAGTATGATCAACCTCAGCCCAGTGACCCCTCTTTAATCAACTGCTTCCTTGCTAATAATCTTTCGCCATCATGCAATTCAATAGACTAAGAAACTACTCCACGCCAATTGTTCTCTCACCATGAGAACAGGTAGGAGAGGTGATGTTAGACATTCTCATTTACTACTTAAGAAATTAAATTTAATAATTACAAAACATAGTCAGTCGAAATAGGTGCAAGTACAAGAAATAAAATTATTGAGGATTGTCCTTATAGTAATAATTGCACAAATGGTGCAAGCTTAGTCTAAGAAGCTTACGGCGGTAGTTGGCTGATGTTCTGGAATGTTGATGGAAAATACCCACTAGTTTTCAGGAATGCCTGGATGAGTTCTTTTCGCACATAATCAAATTAGTTGGTTTCTCCCATCTTATAAATAGATCTTTAGGATTCATGTCATATAAATACAATAATGATCTTATAAATACAATGCTATCACAAATATAATTTCTATAAAATTTTGAATTGACTCTATTACTGACAATCTTGAGTTTGTGCACAACAAAAGTTTCTTCATTAGATTACTCTTTCTTAATTAGGTGCCGGAGGCATAGAGTTAAATGATGACTTGAAATCCGGACAGAAATGGTCTTCTTGCTATAAGGCAAAGACATTTGCTCATGACATGTCACGTATTAGAAAAAAATTCTCATTTCTTTCTGTTTTGAAAACATTTGCAAAGACATTATTATTACTACTATTTTTTTATCATTAGTATCATTATTAAATATTTAACTACTGCGGTTGAAGCTGCAATCAAATTGTCTACAACTCCAACTGCAGGAAAAATAATCACTTTTGAGCCCTTAACTATAGTGGTTTGAGCTACATGCAACTCTAAATGTAGTAAACCAAACTGCTAGAGAATTCTTGTTGCATGTAGCTTCAACTGTAGCTATCCAAAAGTCACACATGGAAAACATGCAGTTTGGAGACCTCTCATAAGTCGCAAGTGATCTTCATGCTCTTATCATTTTAAAAAAAACAGCCATGCTGTTTGCATTCCTCTTATAAATACATCAAATGATTTTTCCAATATTTTAACAAAAGGGATCACTTGTGTTTGATCCTTTTGTGAAAGTGTCCAAATTACATTCTCGACAACTATTTTAGGTCGTGAAGGGTGTGGGTCATATGTTGTGTTGGTCCCTTTTTGTGTTTTGAGCTGCTAGTGTAGGAACTTTCCTATACGAGCGGCTCATATCCCTTTTTCATTTTTTTTCCCTCATGTGTGTGCGTGCGCGCGTGTACGTGAAAGATTGACACTCGTAACTTACACGGTACTCTGTATACATGTGTGCATGTGCGTGGCACTTTGACATGTTTTATTATGAAGAGTGAAAGTTGCCCTATTCTTGAATGGATTTCTGTGGAAGTAACATTTTGGCTAGTGGCATGATATTTAGGATAAAACCTTTTGTCCTTTTTGATTTTGTTGAATATGTTGTTACTTTATCTTGAGACGGATCATACCCTATATTGCACGGACGCAACCACACTAAGATGGAAATGACACACATACACACGGCAAATTTTTAAAAATATACATGACATGTATGTGTGACATGCATGTCAGACATGACACGGCTCCATTATAAGAGTGTCCACGCTACATAGATCATAAGGACCATGAACTTGATACATGCATATATTGTAGCTAGATACTAATTTGATTTTCTAGGCTTAGGACTTTATAAGTAAATGGCATAATAGAAATAAACTTTAAACAAGACAAACCAATATTAGGGGGGGGGGGGATTCTTGCTATTCACAGGGGATGCACTCCAATAAATGGCTTATAATTGAAAACTTATTTTATTGCTCATATGGATTTGAAAACTCTTATTTAGCTATAATAAACATAAAGCTAAAATGACCCATACAAATAAATCATCTTAACTCCTTCGGGGACTTTACGGTTGTTCCTTTCTAATCAGTAATTATTCTACTATTGATTATTCTTACTAATTATTCTACTAATGATTATTCTTACTAATGACAATTAATCTATAGGCATTGTAATTATATTCTTCCCGAGCTCCTTTCACACCACGTTATTTAGGTCTCCATAAACTCATTATTGGGGTTGCTTAGATCTTTACTGCACATTTATGTAGCATAGTTTCTAATGTCTATATCCCATCACCTCATCCCCTACTTTTTTGACTTCCAGGCTGTTATTAAGTTTTTTGTACATTGAGCTTTGAAATTTACTGATATGATATATGAATGAACCCACATTCTTTTACCTAATGCAAAAAATGAAAACAACAACCAACACATAACAACAAAGCGGTCCAGAAAAAAAGGTAAAAAAGAAAGCTGAAATGGTCTTAAAGATTTTTTGAGGATCTTTGAAAGAGTCTTATATGCATGTTAATTGCCTTAACTGTGAATTTATCATCAAGAGGAATTCATTCTTGGGCCCTTTGAACAATCCTCAAAGGTAAGTTTTTAGAAATATTTTTCATCTGAAAGAATAAAAGCTATATTTACTTTTTTAATTTTGTGTATATGTGCCCTTAACGCAATTGTGTGGGAAAAGAATGGCAATGTAATTTATTAGGCCTGTATTATTTTTTTTTCTTGGCAAAGTTTTACAATAATTGATGTTATATAACCTGAAAGATGTTAATACCGGTTATATTGTCGTTGCTTCTATATGTTTTTGCTGAGGACATCCCTGTAGATTGTGCACTAGTAATCAATAAAAAAAAAACGTCATTATCGTTGACTTTTTCAAGCTATTAAAAATGTATATTTCCACTATTTCTTGCTTGGGGTATCCCCAGTATTACTTAGTTGGAGATAAGGAGACTATGCTCATCAAACGCATATGCATATACTTTTTATTTCTGCAGAGTATTCTTATCATCCATCCATCTGCTTCTTATATTTATTAACCTTCAGCTACTTGCTTGCCTGTTTAACCCTAACTATTGCCTTCTCTGTTAGGAGCATTTTGTTTGATAATCTATTGTGTTTGATATAATCTTTGCCTTTTATCATTCTTGACATGATTCTCTCTATGTTTGTACCAACTGAAATCTTCCATTTTCAGAAAAAGCAGAAAACTCTCAAATTTCTTAGTGCAACAAAAGATGGTCTGGGTTCCTGCCCTATTCTAAATAATCTAAGACGAAGATCTCAAGGGACATTGCTGAAACTTGGTCATGGTGAACTTCCCAGAAAACACATTCTCATTGGCCCCACTTCCAGGCTGATATACCTGACTGGAAAGATCCGACAAATAAGGAAGATGTCTCAGATGAAAATGTCGAATTAAATAATTCGAGGTGGTTAGGTACCCAAATTTGGCCAATAGAGGGTGATGATACACAAAGCAGAAAGGAACTTATTGGTAAAAGAAAGGCATACTCGTGCAAATGCACAGCTCAAGGATCTGTGGAGCGTGCTAGATTTCATGTAAACATGGTAAGGCTTCACCTAAATTCTGAATTGGGTCCAGCTTTCTTTAGTTTGGGATTTGCTGACATGGGTGAAGAAGTCTCCAGGACATGGACACAAGAGGAACAGATGAAGTTTGATGTTCTTGTGAGATAGAATCATTCATCAGAGGGTAAGAGCTTCTGGGAACCAGCTTTGGAATATTTCACTTCCAAGAGAAGGCAAGATATTGTGAGTTTTTACTTCAACGCATTTCTTCTGAGATGGATGAGCATCTGGACCAGACTGGGGGATCAGACCGCCGACAGCAGTGATGATGAAAGCTTGGGATGGGAATGAACAAAAATGCTAGGAGTGTGGCACATATTCTAGAGATGGTAATGATAGCTCAGAATTCCTTCTTTCTTTATTAGTATCAACTGTAAAATCTTGTTTACATGAAACAAAGAAGCTGTGTGTTGATTTTTTGAGAACTGCTTCCTTCAACCATTAGTAGAGGCTACACTTTTGGCTGCAGCTACATGTGAAATAAGAGAACATGAAACAGAGAACCAAACAACAGTTTTCTTCCGTGTTTCAGTGGTGCTGACATGTTTTCCAGTTACAACTGGACATCCGCAGGAAGTCAGCTTTAACAAGTGAGTGCGTTTTAGCATATATAAAGATGGAGGATAATCTAGATTTTCTAGTGATGTTTCAAAAGTAATATGTTCTAAGATGCTTGTTTCTGGGAAAATTCTATTTCAGGTTTTTGTAAAGATGCAGCGAAGGCTCTATCGGTTCTGGTTTTCACAAAAAGGAGATGTGCATATTGCTACTGGTGATGGGTTCAGGTCTGCATGATAGGAGAGAAGGCTTACTGCCCTTGGATTTCATGTCAGAAGACAACTTACGTAAGGTAGATCGACTTAGTGGTTAATAAATTAGCTGTTTTCAGTGTACATGTCATAGATCAATTTGGCTAACTGGGGAAAAATATATATATTCCTCACTCCATTTTTTTTCACCAATCTGGATTTTTTTTTCAAATTTTTATCCATATAATTTTGTTTAGTTGTCTGTGTGTGCATCCAACTAGTCTTGAAACAGCATAAGGTCTTCATTCTTCTTTATGGGTTATTGTTATGCAGCAATAATGCTATATTGCATATCTATTTTGTGTCCTCTGTTTATATTACTTGTTCATTAGTTAATTTACCATGCATCTGTTGCGGCTATTGGCCGTAATTTTGGGTGAGAACTCATTTTCAATTTTGTAGTCTCTAAAGCTCATCACTAATAATTACCCTATATTTTTATTGTTTTAGTCCATTGTTCTATGGAACTGTGTGTAACCCCTATATATCATTCAGATTTTATTGTTCCGAAATGCCATATGACATGGACCTTGTTTCCGAATCATGGTTATTTTATGTGAGGTCTGGTAAAGGAAACATGCCTGAATACCGCACCCTTTGTTGATCATTCAAAATTGAGGGAGAAAATATACTGCCAGCGGCGAGACACACACACACACAAAAAAATGAAAATAAAAATAAAAAAAAAATACACATGACTTGTGTAGGACACGGCACAGTTCCATGATAGGAGTATTTGTGCTACTTACCAATGGCTCATCTTTGCTAGTTACTGTTCACCTTTTTAATTTTTACCAGCTGATCTCCCAAAGGTAATAGAATAATTTCCTTGTTTCAATACTATACTAAACTCAAACCTCGTTTAGCAAAAGAGGTTTGGAGTTTTTTTATTCCTAAACTGATTATCAAGGAAATATTGTGGGTAGCTCAATGTCATTGATATCATTGTGTAATTTGCAAAAGCTTTCTTAGGGAATGCTTTTTCGTTGCAGCGATCCTTATGGCACCCAAAGGCATGAATTAGAACCTTCAAGGAAGGTGGCAACAATGATGTAGACGTAAAGTCATGATTGGGATAGCATCAAAATAGGACTCAAGGGTCAGGGAAAGACGGATATCTACTTTCCATTGAGTGAATGACCTCTCCTTTCTTATACCCTTCTTTTCTTATACCCTCCTTTGTTAATATTTACTAGTTAGGTAACCAATTTAATACTGGCAAATTTCAATTATTACCCTAATTTTCAATATTCTCTTTCAAGTGCTTTTAGATATCTGTTTATCTTTTTCTTTCATATATTATTCCTCCTTAATGTTCTTTTTAACATCCATATTGATGCCATATTGATTCAAATCTATTTAATGATGACCTTAGGCTTGCAATCTCAATTTTATTACCTTGTGCTTGAAACTCCTCTCTGCAGAATTTAGCTAGTTCTGTAGGCTTGATATACATTTCTGTGGCCCTGTACCTATAGCTTAAGGGCCTTCAGGTGTTGGCTCAAATTGGTTACCTGACCACAACATTAGTGCCAAAACTTGGCATTTAGCATCTTAATTAGAGCATGTTAGCTGTGATCATAGTCTGTTAGCTGTGATCATAGTCCTTCATTTGGCCCTTCTATGCACTGCATCTTAATCTGAATTAATACACAAGGATTGTACTGAATAATCTATCCACGAGCTTTTCAATTGTGTATATAGCTTTAAGTGAATCTTTTTAATTAGTGCTGGAAAAATGCTCTCGGAACTCATCTTCCAAACCCTCTTTTGTTACATGTTAGACCTCAAGCCAGTTCAAGTTTGCTATCGAAAACTTTGTTGGGCATGGTTTTGGCTTTTGTTCTTGTACCCAAAAATCGGCGATCCATCTAGGCTCAAAACAGTATTAATTTGGACCTATATGAATGATATTGTTGTGTAATCTGTATATGCATTCATAGGAATGTTTTCATTTGTGCTAGTCTTTAGACCCAAACAAAGGTATGAGTCAGTACCTTTAGAGAAAGGAGGTAATAATGTATGGTTATAAAGCCATGATCAAAGGATAAGATCAGTGATTGATGAGTAAGAAGAGATGGCTCTCTAGTCTCTAGTCTTCACTTGTGTGGATGAATGGCTTATGCCTGCTTTGTGATCAGGATTTAACTCTTACCACTATGACCAGTTAAAGAAAAAAAAGCAATGGAAGCAGGAACCCGATCACTGCTTGCTTTGCTTTTGATCTTTAAAGCAGTGTGTGTTTGATGATTTCAATGCAATCACGTCCAACTTTATTACATGAGCACAATATTCCCTTATACAATGTGGCCCCTTTGTGAACTCCAAGGCGTGCCCTGAATCATGCCAGCAATTTATAATGCCAGGCCAAAGATCTTGTTGGGATATTAATCTCTGGGCATGAATTTGTTTAGGCTTGTCCCTATACTTGTGTGCGCGCTCCCATGCTTTGTCTCCATCTAATAACAGGCCAAATACTGCATCCCTCTTCATTGGGATTCCCCTACAGTGGGATGTGTCTGTGTGAAAAGGCACAATTGTTTAGGGTTCTTCAAGTGTGGGGTTAAGGGGCCTTTAAGTTTGTTTATCATCATTTGATCCATAGGGTCTATAAAAAAAATGTGAATGGGTGGAAGCTTGTATTGAAGTTGCTGGGGAAAAAGAAGGCTGCTTGCTCATCAGGATCAAGAGAGAGCGCAAATATAAACCACATGGGACTGCAATCATGAGCTACTACTCTCTCTTTCTTTGTGACCCTACCTTCATGCTTATATGTCTAGCTTTTCTTTCTCTTGAATTTGGTGTTAGAAAGCATCAACAAAATGTTATATGCTGAGGACCCCATCACACAACAATGATCGATCAAAACATTTAGCACCAATAAAGAATGCTTAGGAAATTTTTGAGACGGTCCTTTTCACAAAGCTAGAAATGGAATTTTACATGTTTTCCCCTTCTTTTGGCATCCCTTGGGTTAGGACTTGGAAAATTGCATTTGACTAGATCCATAAGAGCATCTTCAATGATGGCAGAAAGCAATTCTTTTTATGCTAATCATGTGTTAATCTTTTGGAAAGTGGGGAAAAAGAGAGAGGTGGCTAGGATCAATGAGAGCATGTAGGTTAGCTCTCAGTTTCCATCTCCTCTAAGCAATGTGGGTTTAGTTAGATTTGCATTTTCTAGTAGCGTCTTGTTAATTTGTTGATGTTCTGATCCTTGTTAATTGATTGCTAAATTAGCAGCAAGTATGAGCAGACATGAAATGAGTAGGTAAAGTATTTTTCAATCGCAGACTACTTGTGTGTTTTCGAGTTGATTTAAACCTGATAGTAGTTAGATTAGCATTTTTGTAGCAGTGTTGTATTATTAGTTTGTTGATGTTCATTGATTTGAAATCCTTGTTAATTGATTGCTAAATTTTGCCGCAAAGTACGAGTAGACATCAATGAGTTGGTAAAGTATTTATCAATCACAGATTACTTGGTTTTCTTTTTTTCCCAAGATGATTTGAACCCGGGAGTAGTTAGATTAGCATTTCTGTAGTAGTGTTGTATTATTAATTTGTTGATGTTCATTGATTTACAATCCTTGTTAATTGATTGCCACAGTTGTCACAAGTATGAGTAGACTCAAATGAGTGGATAAAGTATATCTTCTCTCTCTCTCTCTCTCTCCTTTTTTTTTTTTTTTTTTTTTTTTTTTTTGGGGGGGGGGGGGGGGGTGGGGGGGGTGGGGGGGGG